>UESW01004612.1:340604-504237 GCA_900491605.1 Calamus simplicifolius | reverse complement strand
AAAAGAGGAAAAAGCTTCATCTCAACTCCAAAAGACTTCAACGGTCAAGAATCTTGCTGAGGCGTGATTCAACGTTTCAAGAGGAGTTAAAGAGAAGAAGGAAGAAAGCCAAAGCCACTACCATCTGCAATACAATCAGGCTTTTCTAACTCTTTATTTTGTACTTCATTTGTATATTTGCTCAAGGGGAGCACTTCATTGTTCAAACACTATTATTCTTATTGTTTGCTATTCAATCAGTGGATTGAATCAGTGGAGGTTGGTATACCTCGTTACAAGCCGGAGTGCTTGTGTTGGGTTAGTTGTGAGCCCGTGAAAAACAACGTGTAGGGTTTTGTGCTGGTAAGCCCGAGTTAAAACCAGCTGGGTTCGTTGTTCACCCGGAAAACAACAAGTTTGAGTTGTGAGCTTGGAAAACAACTCGGCTGTAATCTAGTGAGATTATAGTGTGGACCCAAGTGAATCTTGGGAGTGGACGTAGGTATTGATTGCACCGAACCACTATAAAATCTTGTGTTTGCCGTGTCATATTTTCTCTTTCTCTATCTCTCTTTATTTGCTTGTGTATTGATTTTAGTTAGCCTCTCACTTGCACATCTTGCTAACTAATCAACTAAAGTTAAAAAGTCTTAAATTTTTAAGAACCCAATTCACCCCCCCCTCTTGGGTTGCCATCTGGGCCAACAAACCCCTGAGGTGGTTCTAAAGGAGCTCGCCGGCATCGCGGCCCACGGACACCACTCGGCCCCGGCACAGAGGTTCCCCCGAGTCGGTTAAGACCCTAAAGGCTCCATACAAGATCGAGTCACCCCTTGGGCGGCACACAAACCCCCGAGGTAGTTCTAAAGGAGCTCGCCAGCAACGCGGTCCACGGGGCACCATTCGGCCCTGGCACGAAGGTGCCCCCGAGTCGGTTAAGACCCTAAAGGCTCCGTACCCGATCGAGTCTGTTGCGAATTGTATCCTAAAGCCAATCATTTGATGATTGTGCTAATATAAATTGTATATAAATTGATATATTAATAAAATTTATTTGGCAGTTTATTCATTACAAGAACATCTTCTTAAAAATCCTAATGGTAATGAAGCCCTCAGGATCTTCCTTCACGATAAAGGAGGATTTATCTTTGAAGGTCCTTAAAAGAATTCATGACCAAATGATATACTATGACAGGGCCATAGTACTATCAATTATAGGACGTTGTATATCATATTTGTTGGTTGTCCTCTTAACCAAGGAGTGTAGAGACACTGGTATGACATACAGGTGAAAGTGTAGGAGTACATTTCACCGAACATGACTCATTTTCGGATACTCTACTATCAAGAGTTAATCCGAGAAGATATAGGTATAAGTATCCTTCAGACCTGAAGATCACAACCAATGGCTTACAAGCAACTCATTGTACTTAGGTGCCGGACCACCTGGATTTCTAATCCAGCTACGAAAGGTTACTGGGTGCAGTCAAGTACTTGTGGTAGTTAGTTATAGATCAATATGGAATTTGACCTATCCCGTTAAAAGGAGAAATGCTTGTGTTTCAATTTAGTAAGACCTTAGCCAAGGCACTTCATGTGAAAGTCACATGATCACTAAAATTGAAATCACTTTATGGATTTGCTGTTTAGAGTTGACAGGCTCTTAAGCCATCCTTAGCATTTGTGGTCAAGAGGATGAATTATACGGTAACTTTTCTTAGGGTTCTTGGAGTTTGCTCGGCAACTCTTCGACCTATCCGGACATCGGGTTCCATTGCTAGATGGGCACATCGATTAGTATAGAAAGTTATTTCTATGCTACCGGCTTAGGTTCGAACCTAGAGAGTCACACGCATATAAGTTTCCTAGGATGATCTATTTGCTGATCAACGATTGAGAATCGTATATGATTTAATTAATCAATTTGATTGATTGAATTATCTCAATTGGATTATGTACAAGTGAATAAGATTCAATTTGGTTTAAGTCTATTAGAAGGATTAGTCAATTTCAAATATTGATTTGAAATTAGACTTGATTTGGATTTAAATATATTCAGGACTAGCCAATTTGATTTGGGCTCGGACCATGATCTATGTGGGTTCAGTCCAATAAATTCAGATCAGATTAAACCATCACCTGAACCCAAACCTCTCGCATAAGGATCTCACATGATGAGATGGCTAAAATCTCATCTCATGAGAGATTAAATTCTCATATAGAATTTAATGCCTGATATTAATCTTCTCCAATTGGAATTCTAAGTGTTAGAATTCATGTACCTCTTTGAATTAGTCAAACATTGTGACTCTTTGGTTTTTCACCGAACGTCGGAATTAGCCAAACATTGTGACTCTTTGGTTTTCACCGAACGTCGGAATTAACCAAACCCTCTTTGGTTCGGCGTCTCTTTTCTTTTTACTGAACGACGGAATTCTAAATGTTAGAATTCAATGGACTGGCTAAAATGAGACTATAAATAGAGGACATCCCTTACCAGATTACATAGAACAATAACACACGATATATCATGGATTGAAATTCTAAAAGGTTAGAATAGAAAATCCTGGTGATTCTGGTGTTAGCAGAAGCGTGGTGGATCTTGGAGGAAGATTCAAGTGGGATGATTCTAGATCAGCAAGTTATTTTTCCGCGAGCTAGCACTCTCAGAAATCCGATCATTCAAGGCTTCGCGTGGACGATATTAGAGGCCGAACGATTGAACGGCTGCAGAGCATAAAAGGATTTACCAACTGCCCTTAAGGTAAGTGATATGATCCCTAGATCTTAAGGCATGCTTCAAGATAAGAAGTATGACTTCTTACCTTGAGAATCAAGATATGATCTTGATGCATATTAGATAGATTAATATGTACTCTTTTAGTTTCCGCATTGATAATAGTTATCAAATTTTAAATATGCGCCTCGAAGTTTATTTCTCCCTACAAATGGTATCAGAGCCATGGTTTCGTCATTGATCTAATTTATTGCATGTAAGATTAATGCTCTCATTAATTGTGTAATCAAAGCTAAAACGGATCATAGGTCTATTTAGTCACAGATAGATTAAAAATTCAAATTACCCATTCAACTAGGTATTCTGTGACATATTGCCGTGACGTTATGGTTCTTGATATTTAGTCAAAAGATAATTTAAATTGATCTTGGCTTCAAAACACAGATTACACACACTCTCAAAATATGTTTTATATTTGATACATATTGATGTTGTATAAAGCATTATATTTGCATGTTTAGTATAAAAACATAGATATGAGATATCATGGCTTGTAATCTATGTTATGAACATACAAATATTTATGAGAGTTTTATTTGAATGTCAAATATTAATTCATAATCTTTTTAGATATGATCTAAATATAGGAATTATGAGTAGTAACATAATGCAAGTGATGCTTGATTGAAATATATGACATGTAAATATGAAATATATTTAATCTTTGGGTTAGCTAAATCGGGTCCATAAAGGGTTAGACCCTAAGGTTTAAATCAGCTGGACTAAAAGAGTATTTGATCAAATCTAAATTAATTAGATTAGGTTAAGAATGCTCTAAATCAAACAATAGTTGTAGTTGATCCTATCCTTCTCTTTGATTAAACCAAATGGAAGTAGATTAGGCTCCGTGGTTGAGCATGAATCTCTTAGATGGTCAAATCAAAATTGGTTAACCATATGATGTCAAGGTGAGTTGGCAAGTTGCTCTAGGATCAACGACCGAATGGTTTTTAATTGGGAGCTACTCGTATTGATGCGTCTTTAACGAGTTAATGGCATATCCCTTCCATCGATCTCACTTACCTCGTCAATATGGTGAACCATTTATGATTCTGATCATTTACCTAATTCGGGTTGACCCATGCCTGTAAGGAATTCAGTCTGACTGATTTAGGTGCCACTTAACCAGACTTAATCTTGTTTCATTCTACCAATTTCATAGGTTCAGTAGGAGAACTTGATTAGTCAATTTCTTCAGATTATTAAATCCTTTAAAATTATTAGGTCCTTAAATGAAATAGTATATGATAACTAGATCATAGACTCCCATTAAGGTGGGTGATAATGAGTCCGATATCTTGATAATCATTGGAGGTACTCCATGCCTGGTGCTTGTCAACCATCGGAATTATCATTCATTATATGATAAGTCAGCGTAACTATTAAATGGACAGTCAGGTGGGCTGAGCTTCACTCAGGCTTGGTTGTCTATTGATAGGTTACACTGATTATATCATTTAATGGTTGGACCTAAACAGAACTTTCAGTGGAGGCACTCCATGCCTGCTGAAGAGGAACATGGGGCAAAACTGAACACTAAGAATTGTTTGGGGAAACAATTGGTTTTGAACCTACTCTTAGATGCATATGGGTTGGCCAAGTTTCACTTGGGCCTGTATGTAGTCTATGTAGATCTTAGTGCCCACTAAAGAATTAAGAATAATTCTTTGAATTGGGGTGTAGAGGCTATCAATTTGAACAAAATAGTGGGAGAATCTTTAGACTAAAGTCCAAGTCTTTAGACTGAATCAATTTATATACTAATAAACTTTAGTTTTTTCTTATGCAGAAAATGGCCACTAATTTATCATTAAGGTCCCTATTGGATAGTGACAAGTTGAATGGTTCAAATTTCAATAACTGGTTTAGAAAACTTAAGATCGTCCTTAAGCATGAGAGGATTCTTTATATTCTGAATAATCCTGCACCAAAGATACCTGATGCAAACACACATAGTTCTGAGAAAGACACTTATCAGAAGTGGCTCAGTGATAGAACTAGCATACGTTGCATCATGTTAGCAGCAATGAACGATGAATTCGGTCACCGGTTCAAGAATGCTTAGCCAGAAGAAATCATTCAAGCGTTGAATGAATCTTTCAGCACACCTGATGATGTTGAAAGGCACAAGACTAGTTGTGCTATTTTTAATGCTCGAATGAGGGATGAATCTTCTATCACTGATCATGTATTGTATATGATTGAAGATAGAACTACTAAGCAAGCTCGGCTTTCCCCTACATGATCAGTTGGGAAAAGATGCGATCATGAATTCCTTGCCTCCATCCTTCCGACCTTTCCTTACTCATTTTCAAATGACAAAGCTTGCAGTCAACTACCACTGTTTGTTGGGGTTGTTATAGAACTTTGAGAAGGATAACCAGCACTCTAAGGGTTTGGTTAATGTGGTTGAAGGATCTAAGGTAGGGCGTCAACCCTTTGGGAAAGGGAAGAAGAAAAAGAATAAGAAAAATGTGCAATATGCTAGGACATCTATAAGTGGTTAGATGCAAAAGAAGAAAGTTGATAAAGTCAAGCTGAATACTTTCATTGCAAGATGCAAGGGAACTGAAAGAGAAACTGTCCTCTTTACATTGCCACACTTGATCCAAATAGGCCAAAGAAAAAAAAGGGCCAAGATGTTACTCAACAAGGTATTTATGTGATAACACCTTATAATTTTTCTGTATATATAATCAGACCTGGGTATTGGACACCGGGAGTCTTTTTAACATTTGTAATTCATTGCAGGGACTACAGGTCACTAGAAGATTTGAGGACAATGAAAGATTCCTTAATGTCGGCAATGGAAGATTAGTTCCAGTTCTGGCATTAGGAGTTCTTGAAATAGTTTTAATAGAAATGTCATTATACTAAATGATTGTCATTTTTGCCCAACGTTCTTGTTGAACGTAATTTCTGTAGGCCTTCTGGCCAAAAGTCATTATAAAATTTCAATAAAGGATGTTACTTTGAATATCATTATGAATGGAGTCACTGTAATGACTGGGCATTTATCTAATGGCATCACAGCCTGTAAATGTAGTGTACAAATCAAGTAAGCGTCCTAGAACAACTGATGTCACAGACATTTATCTTTGGCACCATCGGCTGGGTCATATCAACAAGAATAGATTAAATAGGTTAACTCAGGAGGGCATCCTTCGAATTGATGATTGTGAATCATTAATACCTATGAATCATGTCTTCTTGGTAAAATGACCAAGTCATCTTTTACTGGAAAAGGTGAAAGAGCCAAAGAGCTATTGGGTCTAGTACATACTGATGTATGTGGACCAACCAGCACATGTGCCAAAGGTGGATATTACTACTTCATTACTTTTACAGATGACCTTTCTAGGTTCGGTTATGTCTATCTTATGAGACATAAATCTGAGTCGTTTGAAATGTTCAAACTATATCATAAAGAAGTAGAAAAACAAATAGGAAAATGCATTAAGATCCTTCGATCAGATCGAGGAAGCGAATACCTTTCAAATGACTTTGTGACATATTTAAGGGAGAATGGGATTCTCTCCCAATGGACTCTTCCTGGAACACTGCAACATAACGGTGTGTCCGAAAAAAGGAATCGAACCCTGTTAGACATGGTTCGGTCCATGATGGGTTTTGCAAGCTTGCCATATCATTTTGGGGATACACATTAGAATCAGCTTGTCCTATTCTTAATAAGGTTCCAAGTAAGTCTGTTTCTAAAACTCCACATGAGATGTGGTATGGACATAAACCGGTTATCATCTATCCGAGAGTCTGGGGGTGTCCGGCTTATGTGAAACGTGCAAAATTAGACAACTTGAACCCAAATCTGACAAATATTTTTTCATCAGCTATCCGAAAGAAACCAAAGGATATTACTTCTACAATACTGAAGAACAAAAGTTATTCATTAGTAATAGAGCAGTTTTTCTTGAAAAGAGTTCCTTAGTGAAGGAACAAATAGATCTAATATTGAACTTGAGAAAGTTCATCAAGTAGAAGGAATAACACAAACCAGTAAACCCTTAAAATCTGAGTTGATTATATCAACTCAAAACCCATTTTAGATGTACCATTAAGATGATCTGGTAGAGTACCACATCAACCGGACAGATACTTAGGTTTCTTGGTCCAGAACGATGATCATGTTGAACTCGATGAGAACAATGAGGATCCAATCACCTATATGGATGCTATGCAAAGGATTGACTCTAATAAATGGCTTGATGCCATGAAATCCGAACTTGATTCTATGAAGGACAATAATGTATGGATTAGTTGACCCACCCGAAGGGATAAAATCCATAGGGTGTAAGTGGGTTTTCAAGAGGAAAAGAGGCACAGACGGAAAGGTTGAGACCTATAAAGCACGTCTGGTTGCTAAGGGGTATCGTCAACATTATGGTATTGACTATGATGAAACGTTTTCTCCTATGGCAATGCTGAAATCCATTCGGATTATGCTAGCTATAGCAGCATACTTCGATTATGAGATTTGGCAGATGGATGTTAAAACCGCTTTTCTAAATGGTGATTTAGAAGAACAGGTGTATATGATACAGCCTGAAGGTTTTATATCTGAAGACGAGTCTAAAGTGTGCAGGCTACAGAAGTATATTTATGGACTTAAGAAAGCATCTAGGAGTTGGATCATAGATTTGATAAAGTGATCAAATCTTATGGCTTTATTCAGAATAAAGAAGAACCTTGCATTTATAAATGGGCTAACGATTCCGTTATTGTATTTCTTGTATTATATGTGGATGATATTCTCTTAATCGGGAATGATATCCCTACATTACAAGGAATAAAGACATGGTTATCATCACAATTCTCCATGAAAGATCTGGAAGAAGCATCATACATCCTAGGATAAAGATCTATAGAGATAGATCTAAGAGGATGCTTGGTTTATCCCAATCTACGTACATTGACACCATGCTAAAGAGGTTTAGCATGGAGAATTCCAAGAAAGGCTATCTTCCTATAGGCCATGGAATTCATCTTGCTAAGAAGGATTGTCCGACAACTCCTAATGAAAGAGAACGTATGAGTCGAATTCCATATGCTTCGGCAGTAGGATCGATTATGTACACCATGACATGTACAAGACCAGATGTGGCATACTCACTAGGAGTAGTGAGTAGATACCAATCTGATCCAGGAGAAAAACACTGGCAAGTTGTTAAGACAATCCTTAAGTATTTGAGAAATACTAAGGACCAGTGGTTAGTATATGGAGAGTCTGATTTGAAACTTATTGGATATACTAATTCCAGTTTCCAATCAGATCATGATGATAGCAAAAGTATATTAGGTTTCGTGTTTATCCTAAATGGTGGAGCTGTTTGCTGGAAAAGTTCCAAGCAACATACAGTGGCAGATTCGGTATGCGAGGCAGAGTACATCGCTACATCAGATGCTGCGAAAGAAGCTGTGTGGCTGTGAAAGTTTATCTTCGAGCTTGGAGTGGCACCTTCCATAGATGGATCAGTCATGTTGTACAGTGACAGCACTGGTGCCATAGCTCAAGCAAAGGAACCATGAGCACATCAGCGCACCATGCACATACTACGTCGGTTTCATCTTATACGAGAGATTATAGACCGAGGTGACATAAATCTTCAGAAGATTGATGGAAAGGAAAACCTAGGTGACCCATTTACTAAAGCACTCAGCATCAAGGAGTTTGATGACTATAAATCGAAGATGGATATTAGATACTGTAATGAGTGGCTTTAGGCTAAGTAGGAGTTTGTTGGGAATTGTATCCTAAAGCCAATCATTTGATGATTGTGCTAATGTAAATTGTATATAAATTGATATATTAATAAAAGTTATTTGGCATTTTATTCATTACAACATCTTCTTAAAACTCCTAATGGTAATGAAGCCCTCAGGATCTTCCTTCACGATAAAGGAGGATTTATCTTTGAAGGTCCTTAAAAGAATTCGTGACCAAATGATATACTATGACAGGGCCATAGTACTATCAATTATAGGACGTTGTATATCATATTTGTTAGTTGTCCTCTTAACCAAGGAGTGTAGAGACACTGGTATGACATACAGGTGAAAGTATAGGAGTACATTTCACTGAACGTGACTCATTTCCGGATACTCTACTATCAAGAGTTAATCCGAGAAGATATTGGTATAAGTATCCTTCAGATCTGAAGAACACAACCAGTAGCTTACAAGCAACTCATTGTACTTAGGTACCGGACCATCTGGATTTCTAATCCAGCTACGAAAGGTTACTGGGTGCAGTCAAGTACTTGTGGTAGTCAGTTGTGGTCAAGATGGAATTTGACCTATCCCGTTAAAAGGAGAAATACTTGTGTTTCAATTTAGCAAGACCTTGGCCAAGGCACTTCATGTGAAAGTCACATGATCACTAAATTGAAATCACTTTATGGATTTGCTGTTTAGAGTTGACAGGCTCTTAAGCCATCCTTAGCATTTGTGGTTAAGAGGATGAATTATACGATAACTGTTTCTTAGGGTTCTTGGAGTTTGCTCGGCAACTCTTCGACCTATCCGGACGTCGGGTTCCATTGCTAGATGGGCACATCGATTAGTATAAAAAGTTTTTCTATGCTACCGGCTTACGTTCAAACCTAGAGAGTCACACGCATAGAAGTTTCCTAGGATGATCTATTTGCTGATCAACGATTGAGAATCATATATGATTTAATTAATCAATTTGATTGATTGAATTATCTCAATTGGGTTAAGTAGAAGTGAATAAGATTCAATTTGGTTTAAGTTTATTAGAAGGACTAGTCAATTTCAAATATTGATTTGAAATTAGACTTGATTTGGATTTAAATAGATTCAGAACTAGCCAATTTGATTTGGGCTAGGACCATGATCTATGTTGGTTCAGTCCAATAAATTCAGATCAGATTAAATCATCATTTAACCCAAACCTCTCGCATAAGGATCTCACATGATGAGATGCTGAAATCTCATCTCATGAGAGATTAAATTCTCATATAGAATTTAATGCCTGACATTAATCTTCTCCCGTTAGAATTCTAAGTGTTAAAATTCATGTACCTCTTTGAATTAGCCAAACACTGCGACTCTTTGGTTTTCACCGAACGTCGGAATTAGCCAAACATTGCGACTCTTTAGTTTTCATCGAATGTCGGAATTAACCAAACGCCGCGCCTCTTTGGTTCGGCGTCTCTTTACTTTTTACTGAACGGCGGAATTCTAAATGTTAGAATTCAATGGGCTGGCTAAAATGAGACTATAAATATAGGACATCCCTCACCAGATTACACAGAACAACAACACATATATCGTGGATTGAAATTCTAAAAGGTTAGAATAGAAAATCCTGTGATTCTGGTGTTAGCGGAAGCATGGTGGATCATGGAGGAAGATTCAAGTGGGAGG
This sequence comes from Calamus simplicifolius, assembly GCA_900491605.1. NCBI lineage: Eukaryota > Viridiplantae > Streptophyta > Magnoliopsida > Arecales > Arecaceae > Calamus > Calamus simplicifolius. The sequence goes on along the minus strand of UESW01004612.1, from coordinate 494,057 downwards.
ATTCTAGATCAGCAAAGTTTTTTTTGTGAGCTAGCACTCCAGAAATTCGATCATTCGGGGCTTCACGTGGACGATACTAGAGGCCGGGCGATTGAATGACTGCAGAGCATAAAAGGATTTACCAACTGCCCTTAAGGTAAGTGATATAATCCCTAGATCTTAAGGCATGCTTCAAGACAAGAAGTATGACTTCTTACCTTAAGGATCAAGATATGATCTTGATGATTTTATTTATATGTATATTTTAGATCAAGCGATCCTATATATAAAGCAAAAATATGATCTTGATGCATATTAGATAGATTAATATGTACTCTTTTAGTTTCCGCATTGATAATAGTTATCAAATTTAAAATATGCATGCCTCGGAGTTTATTTCTCCTTACAGAGTCACCCCTTGGGCGGCACAAAACCTTCGAGGTGGTTCTAAAGGAGCTTGCCAGCATCACGGCCCACGGGACACCACTCGGCCCTGGCATGGAGGTGCCCCCGAGTCGGTTAAGAGCCTAAAGGCTCCGTACCTGATCAAGTCGCCCCTCAAGTGGCACACAAACCCCCGAGGTGGTTCTAAAGGAGCTTGCCAGCATCGCGGCCCATGAGACACCACTCGGCCCTGGCACGGAGGTGCCCCGAGTCGGTTAAGTCCCTAAAGGCTTTGTATCCGTCGAGTCACCCCTCGGATGGTACACAAACCCCCGAGGTGGTTCTAAAGGAGCTCGCCGGCATCACAGCCCATGGGACACGACTCGGCCCTGGCACGGAGGTGCCCCCGAATCGGTTAAGACCCTAAAGGCTGTACCCGATCGAGTCACCCTTGAGCGGCAAACAAACCCCGAGGTGGTTCTAAAGGAGCTCGCAGCATCATGGCCCATGGGATGCCACTCGGCCCTGGCACGGAGGTGCCCCGAGTCGGTTAAGACCCTAAAGGCTCCGTACCTGGTTGGATCGCCTCTTGGACAGCACACAAATCCCCGAGGTGGTTCTAAAGGAGCTCGCTGGCATCGCGGCCCATGGGACACCACTTGGCTTCGGCACGGAGGTGCCCCCGAGTCAGTTAAGACCCTAAAGGATCCGTATCCAGTCGAGTCGCCCTTCGGTGGCACACAAACCCCCGAGATGGTTCTAAAGGAGTTCGCCAGCATCGCGGCCCATGGACACCACTCGGCCCGGCATGGAGGTGCCCCTGAGTCGGTTAAGACCCTAAAGGCTCCGTACCTGGTTGAGTCGCCCCTCGGACGGCACACAAACCCCCGAGGTGGTTCTAAAGGAGCTTGTCAGTATCGTGGCCCACAGAACACCACTCGGCCCCGGCACGGAGGTGCCCCCGAGTCGGTTAAGACCCTAAAGGCTCGTACCCAATCGAGTAGCCCCTCGGGCGGCACACAAACCCCCAAGGTGGTTCTAAGGAAGCTCACCGGCATCGTGGCCCATGGGACACCACTCGGCCCCGGCACGGAGGTGCCCCCGAGTCGATTAAGACCCTAAAGGCTTTGTACCCGGTCGAGTCGCTCCTCGGGCATCACACAAACCCTCGAGGTGGTTCTAAAGGAGCTTGCCAGCATTGCGGCCCATGGGACACCACTCGGCCCCAGCACGGAGGTGCCCCGAGTCTGTTAAGACCCTAAAGGCTCCATACCCGACGAGCCGCCCCTCGAGCAGAACACATACAGTCGAGGTGGTTCTAAAGGGCCCCGCTCAGGCCCAGCGTCTCCAAGTCGTCCGAAGCAGCCCCGACTTTTCTGGTCGGCCCTGCTCGACCCATGCATCCCAAGTTGCCGAGTCGGTCCCGACCTTCGCTGGTCGGCCCCGCTCGGACCCCGGCACCTTCAAGTTGGTCTCGGCACTAAGTTTCCCTTAGATCGTTCCAAGTCCTTAGAAGAATCGTGTGCGGATGAATCTCCCTTCAAACAGCCCACGACAACTTAAGGCATCTTAAGCAACCTTCCACGCGGCTGGCTTATCTCTCGAAGATGCATCCAAATATTGGCAAATCTAAGACTGCGATCCGACCACCATCGTCGATGTGCGCAATTCTTAGAAATAGAAAACATCTCAGAAGGAAGGGTCCACCTCATTAATAGGTACGGGGCCCGCCTTGTGTTAGTTGCATGACAAAATGTTCAACCCAAAGGAAAAAAGAAACAAACAAGGCAAAACACAAAAGCATTTTCACAAAAAGCTCTTCTCCGTTAATGATGGAATTGAAGTACAAAATCTGGCCCAAGGCCGGTTACAAAAAGAAAAGAGAAAAGAAGAAACATCAACACTTCAGGGCTCGCTCGGGCTCGGCTCTCCCTCGTCGTCCTCCTCCTTCGCCGGCCCCTCATCAAATTTTCTAGGGTGGATCCTCTCGAGCTGGCGATGTTGATTTTAAGAGCCGTGGACACCTTAGTTTTGCACATATCGAAGCCCTTAACATAGGCGTCGAGGCTGGCCTTGAGGACCTCCTTCTCAAATTCCGTGAGGACTTGTAGCTGATGATGGCCTGTCCTGCCCCGGCCTCAGCCTGCTGCACCCTGGCATCGGCCTCCTGGGCTTGTACCTCAGCCCACTGTGCCCTAGCCTCAGCCTCCTTGGCTCACGTCTTGGCCTCCCAGGCTCAGCTCTCGGCCTCCTCGGCACGGGTGCTGGCCTCGTCAGCACAGGCCACTGCCCAGCCTTCTCCTGGCTCGCCTCGGCCGCCCCCCTCTCCGCGGCGGCGGCAGCAAGTGCTTCATCCCGCACCGCCTCGGCCTGCCCCTCGGCATGTTGGAGCTTGCGCACCAGCTCCTCCGACCCACCTCGGCGGCCTCCAACTTGGTCGAGACCAGTGCCAACTTGGCCTCGGTGGCGGAAGCCCGGCCACCTTCGGCCTCGGCCCGGCACTCTGCCTCCCTTATTTGCCTACCAGATTCTCCTCCCGGGCCTTGGCCTCATGGTGAAGTCGAGCAAGGCTCTGGGACTGCATCGTGCTCTCCTTCTTATACTTCTCGGCCCGCGCCATAGCCTTCACGAGCACATCGCCGAAATGGGACAGCGCTTCGCGGAGGGCAATCGCGCGTTGGCCATCTGCAGTAGGAGAGTGTGTTAATTGCAGGAAAAAATTAAGACATCACGGAGCATATTCAAGATGAAGAAAATTTAGAAGGTTACCTGGATGATGGAGACCATCACCATGTCTAAAATTGTGGAGTGAGACCATCACCATGTCTAAAATTGCGGCTCTGCCCCCGCATTTCCTAGTTGGACTCAGCAGTCGAATCCTTGACAAAAGACAGGCGGCCTGCCTGGCGTCCACCATTGAATTGAGCCTGGGCGTCGGCTGCGCCGGCCCCTCCGCGGACCTTCAACCCGAGGGCGAGTCGGGGGCACACTGATCGTTGGGATGAGCTCCCGGCCCATTCCTCTGCTTCCTGTCACCTCCGTCCCAGCCTTGGATCTCCTGGTGACTGGCTCCCCCTCTCCGGTAGTTGGGGGAGCCCTCTCCGCCTCCGGCTCTGCGGCAGCCGGAGGGTTGACGACAATTGTAACCTGCCCCGCCTCGGGCGCGTCAGCGGGGGCAGGGGTCTCCTCTTCGAGATCCACGACCATCATGGCTGCTTTAGTGGTGACCGGGATCTCCCCTTCCTCTACCTTGGTCCCGCCGGCCCCGGGACCACTTCTCCAGCCAGCATTTCCACGGCCGGCTCCTCCGCAGGCATTGGAGCCTTGGGGACTTCGGTAGCCCGAGCCGACTCGGCCTGCTCTCTCCTTCGAGCCCTCTTCGCCGGCCTTGCCGATTCTCCTGTTACATGCCTCTTTTGCTGCAGGGCGGCTTCAAACTCGTTGGCAGAAAACTTCATCGCTGCACGAAAAAGCGACAAACGTTAGCAACGCGTGCAATAAACTTTGGGTCGAGACAGAAGGAGTCGAACGTCGTGCTCACCAACCGCGGGCCAACTCGGCCTCAAGTAGGTTCTCCTTGGACAGGAGTTCCTTGTAGCCAGGGATTTGGCAGGAGGACAACTGGGTGAAAAGTTCCCTATCCCTCTCCCCCACGGCGGCGTTATCATTAGAGCTGGTGTCTGGCTCTCTCCAATCAGCCCTTACCCCCTTGACATGAGCAAAAAGGAATCGGGGCTTCCATCCCCTAATCTTAGATAGGAGACCTAGGGGGAAGGCTCTACCCGGCCTGGCACTGAATGTCCACCAGGCCCCCTCACCTTGGCAGCGAAGCTTATAGAAAGCCCGGAACAGTGACAGCCCTGGCCGGGCCTCCTGGAAGTAGAAAAGAATAACAAAAGCGCAGATGATCTGAATCGAGTTCGGAGTCAACAGCGCCGGCACTAATCTATACCTATCTAAAAGGTTCAAGAAAAAGGGATGGAGAGGAAGGCGCAGCCCGTATCGAAAAAACTCCTCGTATAGAGCGACCCGACCGGGGTGGACGGAAGTCACTCTATCTTGGGCCCCGGCGCGGATAGGCGGATGAAGCTGGGAACCATGTATCTAGCCCTAATAGCCTCTACGTCCTCTAAAGTCATGGTTGAGGCCACTCCCGATGGACCTGCTGGGTCAGGACCCACCGCTGAAGTGTTGGACGATGGGAAGACATAAGAACCGCCCTAATAGGGGAAGCTGGGGTGGACAAGGTCTGGTTGCCGTCAGTCGATCGTGAATAGCAATGCCACCCACCAACCGGGGCACTTGGTTGACTGAAGGGGTTTGGTCTTCACTATCGAAGTGGGAAGACTCTATCATGGGCCTCTTACCCTCCTAACGACACGACGGTCCATGGGTGAAAATGAAGGATAGAACTAACCAGGAAATCAAAGGGAACTCGAAGACAGAAGGACTCAAATTGCAGAAGAACTCAGGAGAGGGAAAGCTGGAAGAAAGCGATGGCAATATAAAAGCTTTCCCCAAGCCCTCGGGGCGCTTTTATACCCTCCATTTCCGAACGGCGATGCCCGAAGACCCGCCACGTGGGATGCTTCTATTGCGCCACAGGTTGTCCACCGGCAATCTCGCCTGTGCTCGAGACGTGCCGCTCTGATTCATCCCAAGGAGCGCGATCCCCGACCAATCGCGAGACATAGAGAATGGAGAGGCAATAATAACATCCACCTTTTTCTCATCCCCTGATGGGCGCCTTCCTCAAGGCGTTCGGCGTTGATGTCAGCCCCACCTACTGCATGATTGTGGAGGATCCGCGAGGTGACACTGCCTCGGGAAAATGCGCCAGCTCACCAAGCTATTGAAAGTGCACTAAGGGGCAATCATTTTTTGAATTTTCATGCCCCTTTCGCCCAAAGGGCAGCAGGCATGTAGCCCTTGTGCTCAGGGGCGGGGGGGGGGGGGGGGGGGGGGCATTTGATGTGGCTGATGTAGCCACGAGGGCAATTATGGCAAAATCAAAAGCTTAAGGCAGCCCCGCCCCGGCATCTCAAGTCGGCCGAGTCGGCCCCGACCTTCCCAAGTCGGCCCTGCTCGGCCCCGGCAACTCCAAGTCGGCCGATCGGCCCCAACCTTCCCAAGTTGGCCCTGCTCGGCCTCGGCACCTCCAAGTCGGCCGAGTCGGCCCCGCTCGGCCCCGGCATCTCCAAGTCGGCCGAGTCGGCCCCGGCATCTCCAAGTCGGCCGAGTCGGCTCCGACCTTCCCAAGTCGGCCCCGCTCGGCCCCGATCGGCCCCGATACCTTCAAGTTGGCCGAGTTGGCCCCGACCTTCCCAAGTCGGCCACGCTCGGCCCCGGCACCTGCAAGTCGGTCGAGTCAGCCCTGACCTTCCCAAGTCGGCCCCGCTCGGCCCCGGCACCTTCAAGTCGGCCGAGTCGGCCCCGACCCTCCAAGTTGGCCCCGCTCGGCCCTGGCACCTCCAAGTCAGCCGAGTCGGCCCCGACCTTCCCAAGTCAGCCTCGCTCGGCCCCGGCACCTCCAAGTCGACCGAGTCGGCCCGACCTTCCCAAGTTAGCCCGCTCGGCCCCGGCATCTCTAAGTCGACCGAGTGGCCCCGACCTTCCCAAGTTGGCCCTGCTCGGCCCCGGCACCTCCAAGTCGGCCGAGTCGGCCCCGACCTTCCCAAGTCGGCCCGCTCGGCCCCGGCACCTCCAAGTCGGCCGAGTCGGACCCGACCTTCCCAAGTCGGCCCCGCTCGGCCCCGACCCTCCAAGTTGGCCCCGCTCGGTCCCGATACCTCCAAGTCGGCCAAGTCGGCCCCAACCTTCCCAAGTCAGCCCCGCTCGGCCCTGTATCTCCAAGTCGACCGAGTTGGCCCCGACCTTCTCAAATCAGCCCCGCTGGCCCCGGCATCTCCATGTCAGCCGAGCCGGCCCCGACTTTCCAAGTCGGCCCCACTCGGCCCGGCATCTCCAAGTCAGCCGAGTCGGCCCCGACTTTCTCAAGTCACCCCGCTCAGCTCCGCCCCCAGAAGAGCCGAGGTGGTCCCGACTTTCCCAAGTCGGCCCTAGGACGGTCCTGGCCGTTTAGGCTTCCATCCTTCTGATCCGCGCCGTCTGACATCACCAGGCCCAACTACCCACTGGTCACGCCTCCGATGGGACCAGACCTAACTACCCGTTAGCTCCACTGACTGATGGAACTTGGTCCACGAACCGTTTTTTTTTTCCTCTCTGATGGGACAGGACCCACCAACCGGACCAAATTCACACAACCCCCACGAACCCCGCGGACATTCCTTTCTCACGGAACCCCATGGTCGTGCAGGTGTCAACCACCTATAAAAAGTAAGTCCACTCAAGAACCAGGTACGCAAACTCATACACTTGCTACCCTATCACCCAGAGAGGGATTCTCCTTTATGTGGATTCCTCTTATCCCCAGAAGAGCTCTTTGAGCTTTCTCAGCTGTGACCTTGATTACTGACTTGAGCGTCGGAGGGTTCCCACCGAGCACTCTCCGGTCTTGGGATTTTTGCAGGCCAACCGATTGGGTAATGATTCGTCGATTAAGCAAGATCGGCGATCGGGTCATCACACTGAAAATTATTCAGACTCAATGCCTGGCACAACATACACCAATAGTACTTTCACAATCCATCATAATTGGCATCACTTCAATCCTAGGATGCTACCTAGCTATAAGACAAAGTATGAGATGCTTTGCTCCACGAGAACCAATTTTAAGCACTATCATGCCACAGAAAGCACCAACATTGCTCAATTTGCAGTGAACACAGCTACCCCCATACAATTTATACAACAGCATAGAAAGAAGCAGCCGAACCAACTGATGCACAGGCAGGCCATATCCATCTCAGCCCATCAAAATTGCATCAGGGAAATATCCAAGAGGAAAAATGAAACAAAATAACTTACTTACAATAAATGCATTCGCTCCACATAAGAATTTAGCAGCCATCTGTTTAGAAACTCCTCATATCCCACAAAGCATCCTTAGTTGCCATTTTCAGTGAAGAAGGAAACTGGGATTGATTTAGCAGCTCCTGGACAGACTACCTGACCAATGACAACCCTGTAACCTTGCTTCGCCTGCGCCAACCCGTAATAATATCAATCCACCGGAGATCAATGCCTGAGGCTAGCATCTGCCTCTGAAACCATGCGAGAGTCCTTGATAATGCTGTGTCTTTGCAGTTCCCTCAGACACAACATGGAGGTTAACGAGCCAATATGGGGAGCTCTTATCCTTGAATCCAGCCTCCCCTTAAGGCCCGTCTCGTGAAGGAAATCTACAATGGCATCCATGAGAGCCCTCTTACCCCTCTGCCCTCTGCATGGTCCCTAACATTCTGTCCACCTGGTTCTGCATCTGGCAATGATCGAAGAAACGTACAGCAGCTAAGGAGAAGAGCATACGTTTTGTAGAGAGGGAATCAGCCCTATTCGGAGCATGTTTTGAAGGACATCATAGGCATCAGAGAACCTGAGCATCTTAAGAAATGCACTCAACGAGGAATTGCATGTGGGTTCAGTAGGCTGCAGGCCTGCATCAAGCATTGCCTGACGCCATGATCGAGCCCCGTCCACATTGCCAGCTTTGCCCCATAAGTCTACTAGAAGACCATATACAGGTTCATCAGGAACCCAATCACGTTTCATCTCCAAAAAAACGGCTTTTGCTTCATCAAGACGCCCACACTGATCATAAACCTCCATAACAATGCTGCAGGTTATCTTATCGGGATGAATTAATCCAGCAGCCTGCATGTCCCTATAAAGCTTCATCACACTGGTATGGTTCTTAGCTTGTGGCTGAAGAGCAATCATGATATTGTTATGTGACCAGGTTCGGAACACAGCCTTGTTCAATCATCTCACAGAACAGCTTGTAAGCAGCAGCAAGATGCCCACCTTTTCCGAGGCAATGACCATCGCACTGGTGTCCGGAGACAGGCTATTTCTTACATTTGCCGATACAAGTCCAGTGCAACCTCCAAATATCCAGCTTTTGCATGGATATCAATGAGCATGCGGTAAGTCACTCGGTCAGGCTCATAACCAGCCGCCTGCATCTCCTGGAACACTCTAACAGCACCATCTGTCTAATTAGCACGGCCCTAGGCATGAATTAGACGGTTGTAAAGTTACCACAGTTGGGTGGCAACCATCCCTGATCATCTCTTCTAGAAGCCTTCTCATAGCACCGAACTGCCTTTCTTGGCCAAGATACCAATCATGGTGGTATACGTATCCACATCATGTTTAAATCCAGGCTGACATTCTAACCATTTGAAAAACCTGAAGGTTTGAAACAAAAGAAAATGCACTCTTAAATAGAAAACAGGCACACAAAGTGGACTCGGAAAGACTGTATTGTTCGATACTATGCTGAAACAGAGGAAGAATGGTACGGAAGATCAGAGAGAAATTACAAAGGTTCTCCAATATTTTCTCTACACAGTTTGCTTATATAACATAACACTTCACTTCAACACCAAATTTTAAAACTACATCACACACATGCTACTGTAACTACTCAGTAACTGAACTGAATACTCCTAGTAACTACCTAATCAACTAATCTACATACACCATTACTTAATCCATACGAATCAATCTAGGGAATTTGCTCAATCTGTTCTGGACCATTTTTAGAACTAATGAAACATCACCTTCAGTCTGGTACATGAAGCTTACTGCATATGTTTGAATCACACTTCTAACATCCTCCCTTGATTCAAACTCCATAAACCCAACAAGCTTCTTAGTCTTTTGTTCCCAAATCATCCACTTTAGTGTACATAATTCCCAAATCTTTTGTTCCAACAACATATTTTAGGATTTGTTTAGCTGCTCTGAAATGGTGATTGGTTGGATTAAGCATAAATCTTGAAATATAGTTCAAAACATACATAATATCTGACCTTGTGTAAGTAAGATAAATCAAACCTCCAATTAAGCTTCTAAACTTCTATTCATCCACTTTCCCAGATCCATCATCCTCATTAATTTGTCATCAACATTCATAGGAGTCATTGCAGGATTACACTTTTGCATCTAAAATTTTTTTAGTAGATCATTTGCATATTTTTGTTGAGATAGATTCCAGATGGAGTTTGCATTACCTCCATTCCAAGGAAATACCTCATACTCTCCAAGTTTGTCATGTCAAACTCGGACATTATTTCTTTCTTAAATATCTTCATCAAGGAATTTGAATTCCCAATGAAGATTAAATCATCCACATAAATACAAACAATAATAATCTCATCCTTGCTGTGATATTTTTTATAGAGTGTAGGTTCACTCTTGCTGCCTTTAAATTTCTTTCCAATAGATACATGTTGATTCTACTATACTAGGCTCTTGGAGCCTGTTTTAAGCCATATAAAGCCTTCTTTAATTTATAAACTTTCTCCTCTTGACCACAAATCTTAAACCCTTTCGGCTGCTCCACATAAACCTCTTCTTCCAATTTCCCATTTAAGAATGCTGATTTAACATCTAGCTAAAAATTTTTCCAATGATTTTGTCTTGCAACTGCAAGAACAGTTCTTATGGTTTCTAATCTTGCAATGGGTGAGAAGGTTTCAAAGAAATCCATGCATGGTATTTAAGTATATCATTTAACCACTAATCTTGCCTTGTATTTTTGCAGTGTACCATCTGCATTGTATTTAGTTTTGAACACCCATTTCAACCCAATTTCTTTCTTCCCAGCCGGCAGATTAACAAGCTCCCAAGTTTGATTTTTTTCACTCATTTCTATTTCATTATTCATTGCTTTTTTCAAAGTTCTTACTTAGAGGCTTCCTCATAACTCGTTGGTTCAGCTATAAAGCATACCAATTAACAGCTTTTATAGATATCTTCCAAGCTTCTGAATTTTCTGGATGAAGATTCACTTTGCATTTCACTGCTACTTGTTCGCACATCATTTGTCATTTGATTCAGACTCAACTTCTCTCTCTGAGATTCTATTTTCACTGATATTAGGGACATTGATCACATCCTTCTTTTGTATTTTTAGTGGCCTAGTTACAGCATTTACAGTCCAATCCTAGGCATTTTCTTCATCAAATACAATATCTCTACTAATTTCTAATTTTCCTATCACTGGATCATACAACTTGTACCCTTTTGTTTCGGTGGAATATCCAATGAAAATAGATTTCCTGCTCTTGTCATCGAGTTTTCTTCTCTTCTTCATAGGGATGTGAGCATAAGCAATACAACCAAAAATTTTTAGATGTGTTGCAGATGGCTTGTACCAAAACCATGCTTTAAATGGTGTCTTATTGTCAACTAATTTTGTGGGAGACATATTTAGCAAATAGACAGCCATTGCCACTGCTTCTGCCCAAAGAAATTTAGGAAGTCCTCTTGCTTTTAACATACATCTGGCTCTTTCCATAATTACTCAATTTTTTCTCTCAAAAATTTTATTTTGTTGAGGAGTGTATGCTGCTGTGAGTTGTCTATGGATGCCATGGAGCTTGCAAAATGAAGTGAACTGATTAGAGGTAAATTGCCCACCTCTATCAGTCCTCAATGCTTTCAATGGAAACCCAGATTGCTTCTCAAAGAGTTTTAAACTGAACAAAAAATTCAATGCTTCTGATTTTTATTTTTGGAAATGCACACATGTCATCCTCGTTGCATCATCTACAAAAATTAGAAAATATAAGTTTTTATTGAGTGTTGGTACACTCATTGGTCCACAAACATCAGAATGGATCAGCTGCAATGGATATTTAGCTCTCCAGGCTTTCCTTTCCCAAAAATATATTCTTCACAAGGTTTCTCATCCGATTCCAAAATTTTAGGTAGGTCTACATTTTGTTTTTACTTAAGTATTGTAGGCTTTTGATGTTTAGGTGACCAAATCTCATGTGCCATAGTGGAGTTTCATTGGTAGATTCAACTTTCAAGATCTTGTTTCCAAAATCTAACAGACATATAGGGTACATGTTATTTCTTGTTCGATTGCAGGTGGTTATCAAATTTCTGATTTTCTTTTTGTAGATCATACTTTTGTTATCATCAAACACAATATAAAAACCTCAGTTTACCAACTGGCCAAGGCTAATTAGATTTTGTGCCAAGCTAGAAACATACATGACATCCTTTAATAGTTTAGCTTTGGATTTAAACTTCACTGAAACTACTCCCATTCCAGTTGCCTTCACTAGTCTGTTATCACCTATTTTCACTCCTAAATTGATAGACTCATCCAATTTCACAAACATGGACTTTTTTTTCAGTTATGTGGTTACTACAACCACTGTCTAGGAATCGGATTTCATCACAACATTGTAAAGAAGAAAGGCAAGTCAAAAACAAGGTGTCACAGCTTGCTCCCTCATCTTTCTCATGGTTTTTTTCAAAGTAATTTACTTGATTATATTTTCTGTTCCAGCAGAAGGCCTTAACATGACCATACAATGATGACATTTCATAGGAGTTTGGAATTTGTTACTCGGATTCTGTGGAGAATTCGGATAATTTATTTACCACAGTGATGACATTTAAGAGGAGTTTGGAATTTGTTACTAGGATTTTGTGAAGAATTCGGATGATTTTGATTGTTGAAAGACCTTTCAGAACCTCTGCATCATCCTCTGTCTCTAAACCTTCCTCTTGAGTTACCATCCCTTCCATATTCTCTACTAGGTCTGGGAGATTGATCAACAGATATATTCTTATCACTTTCTTTTTCAGTCAATTTCACCTGAAGAACTTGTTCTATGATGACCTCAGCTTTAGCATTCAGTCGTTCTTCATGGGCTTTCAAGGAGCCAATTAAACTATTGAATGAGAACTGTGACTGGTCCCTCGATTCTTCAATTGAGACCATAATATGATCAAATTTAGGTGGTAGACTCCTTATCACTTTTTCAACAATCATCTTCTCTAACAAGTTTTCTCCCAAAGATCTTGTTTGATTTACTATCAAACTAACACGGGTGAAAAAATTCTGAATTGATTATGTGTTCTTCATCAAAAGGGATTCAAATTCCTTTCTTAGTGTTTGCAGTCTCACCATAATCACTTTATCAAAACCTTTAAACTCATCTTTCAAATATCCCATGCATTTTTTGATCTGGTTGCTCCCATAATTTTTGGAAAAACTTCTTCATCCACAGCAGTTTGAATAAAAAACAAAGCCTTGCTGTCTTTCTTCTTGTTTTCCCTCAACTCGGCTCGTTATGTCGCAGTAAGCGTTTCGTTATCTTCGTTGAATACCTTTCCACCAAGGGCCATATGCAACTCTTTCGACATGAAGAATGTCTTCATCTTCAAACTCCACAAGTCATAATTCTTTGACTTGAGAATTGGAAGCATTTGCTGTGAAATGCTAACAGAACTCATGCTTGTTGCCATTTTAAACCAAAACTTCAATCACTGATGTTGACCACACAACAGGTCCTTTTCCTTGCTTCGAACCAGGTTCTGATACCACACTGAAGGATCGAAACAAAGAAAGATGCATTCTTAAATAGAAAACAGGCATACAAAGTGGACTCAGAAAGACTGTATCAGTTGTTCTGATACTGTGCTAGAAAACAGAGGAAGAATGGTATGGGAGAGTTTTCAGAGAGAAATTTCAAAGTTTCTCCAATATTTTTTCTACACAGTTTGCTTACAAAACATAACACTTCACTTCAACGCCACATTTAAAACTACATCACACACGATGCTATTAAGTAACTGCTCAGTAACTGAACTGAATACTCCTACTACACAGTAACTACCTAATCAACTAATCTACATACACCATTACTTAATCCATACGAATCAATCTAGGGAATTTGCTCAATCTGTTTTGAACCATTTTTAGAACTAATGAAACATCACCTTCAGTCTGGTTCATGAAGCTTACTGCATATGTTTGAATCACACTTCTAACAAAACCCATGAGCAACAGAGTGATCACGGAGCAATTTAAGTGCTTGCAATGCATCCAGTTTGAAATGTAGATTATCCAATGCCTCTTGTGTCATGGGTCCCAATTTAACTATTGTAATATCTGGTAATACACCCTGAATTTATAGAACGACAAACAGATGGAGCACCTCCTGTATGCAATCTTGCAGATCTCATTGGATGTTGAAAACTTATTAGCAGACACAACATTCCCGGCAGCTGCAGGTGCCACTCTCTTTTCTGAGATTTTTCCTCCAGTCCTGGCATCTGATTTGAAGCTATCAGAATGAAACTTTTCTCTCTGCGGAATGCACTGTCTTTGACTCCTCATATTCACTAGTGATCCATGAGACATAACTGAAGTTCCACGGTTATTTTGCTTAGATTTTACATATCCAGCCTATGTAGCCTTATCTCCAGTACCATTGTGACCTGTGGAATTCGAATCAGGCCTTCCTACATTGGCATATGAGCATGGCTCACTTCTAAGATTGTTAGCTCTGTGACGAGACAAGGTTCACACTAACTGAGACCAATATAGTTCAAAACAGATCCCATTGGTATCTTGTCCTTTTTACTTTACTACATATAAACCACTTATCTTTTTCTTTCCTATCCAATGTGGGATCTTTAAGGAAGGGCTTCACAATCTACCTCACTTAAAGATGCGACGTCCTCGTCGCCAGAGGCATCCATCAGGCAAGCAAGATTCTAGAGGTGCCATTGTGACCTGTGGAATTCGAATCAGGCCTTCCTACATTGGCATATGAGCATGGCTCGCTTCTAAGATTGTTAGCTCTGTTACGAGACAAGGTTCACACCAACTTAGACCAATATAGTCCAAAACAGATCCCATCGGTACCTTGTCCTTTTTACTTTACTACATATAAACCACTCACCTTTTTCTCTCCTATCCAATGTGGGATCTTTAAGGAGGGGCCTCACAATCTACCTCCCTTAAAGATGCGACATCCTCGTCGCTAGAGGCATCCATCAGGCAGGCAAGATTCTAGAAGTGGCTCCATCAGACAGGCAAGATTCTAAAGGTAGCCCCCACAGGTTCAAGAGGTGGTGCACTTTCGGCTTGTATATGACTCTAATATCATATTATAATGATCCGGGCCGCAGTAGGACCTATTTTGTTATAAGAAAGTATGACAAATAAGGTCCACACCAACTTGGACCATCACAGTCCAAAACGGATCTCATTGGTACTTTATCCTTCTTACTTTACTACATATAAACCATTCACCTTTTTCTCCCCTATCCGATGTGGGATCTTTAAGGAGGGGCCTCACAAAAGGGCTTGGCATAATCAACCATGCCATCTGGGGTGTGGGAAGGGCATGCTGGTTGGCCGGACCCTGTACATCATTAACCCAGAGAACATGACAACAGATGCACTGTCTGCTTTGACAAAGTAATCTATTTTCCCAGTCAGCTTAGATGAATGCAGCAAATCATTCCTGGAGGCATGACCAGTCTCCTTAGTGTTAGAAAATTATTTTTGATTTTGCAAAAATCCTTTTCTATAAAATGCTAGAAAATTAATCTAAAAATTTTAATTCTAAATATAAACTAAATATAAAAGGAATCTAGCTAGTCGAGGCATGTTAGACACTGCCCTAAGGACAAGTTTTTGCCCCATCGTGTGGGTTGTTGGCGATTTGTCCCCAAGGTACAACGACCCAGCTTGATCCGATCCTCCTACCATAAGCATGATCGGGTAGAGGTGTAAACCCAATGAAACTTCAGATGCCCAAAGAAAAAATATAATCATAAAAATAATTAAATAAAAAACCTTTTACCAGTAGCTTGTTGAGATGCAGAACTCCAAGCTCTTACAACAGTAGATCTAAAATAATAGAATAAAGCTTTTAGGATTTGAATCCCTTACTACTCTTTCTTTAGCCTATATATATATATATATATATATATATATATATATGACTGTTAGGCCTTGTTACCATTCCTCTCAGAATGGAAGAAAAATCGAAGCAAACGCTCAAGCATTTTGCAAAGATTAAATCCCGAAACGCTTGTTGGCGAGCGTTCAGAGAACGTCCCACGCGAGCATTAATTGCTCGCATGGGTCCTTTATTGCTTTCTTTTTAAAAAAAATTCTCTTTTAAACAGAAAAAAAGTCAACAATCCCCCATAAAAGTTTTTAAATAAAATAAAAATAAATAAATAGTATAAATTGGTGAGGTATCCTTTGGACTTGAACCTCACTTAGTATTGATTGATATTGAATTAGGTCCTTGACTCAGACTTCTACTAATCACACACACAGTATGGATCAATTGGGTTTAAGCGGTCAGTGCATATTAAAGGCTTGCGCTTATTATCTTGATTTTTCATGGGAATTTCTTAAGGTTAGCCCAAACCTTTAATCACGGCCTAATATGACAATTCTCATATAGGTGAATCCTCCAAGGGTATTTATGACTAATACCCTGTAGATAACCTACCTTGGATCCATTAAGAGAATTACTCAACCTTACACAAATTTACTTTGTCACTTTATAAGAGCACTCATCATAGGGATGGGTTAAAAAAATTTTCAAAAATTTGTGCTCTAACACGATCACTCAATCAGCTTCGTTTCTACCACATTGAACTCATTCGTGGGATCTTCAATCACAGAGGTTGGGTATCCACTGCTGATGACCAAATAATGGGCTTAAACCCCATCCCCCTCGATGAATCTAGGACTCCACTCCTAGATAATCCCTTGGTTAATTGATCTGCCAAATTCTTCTCAAATTTGATAAATTCCAAAGAGATAACATCATTTTTCTTGTGTTGTCTTATAGACTTATGATGGAGCCGTACATGGCGATTCATCTTTTTATTGGTACTTTTTGATTTGTCAGTTCAATTGCGGCCTTATTATCACAATAGATTGATATAGCTGGAACTGGCTTAGATACCAAAGGTAGCTCTGATATTAGATTTGTTATCCACTCTGTCTCATTACAGGTGGTATCCAGAGCTATCAACTCGGCCTCCATGGTGCTTCTAGAAATGATGGTTTGCCTAGTGGATCCCCAAGCAATAGCAGCACCGCCAAGAAGAAAGAGATATCTGGTGGTTGATTTTAAATCATGAGAATCAGTGACCCAATTAGCATCACTATAACCCTCAACCACCTCAGGGTATTCAGTGAACATCAAATAGAGATTAAGTATTCCCTTTAAATATCGGAACACTCTTTCTAAGGCTACCCAATGAGATTGATCAGGATTTTGATTATATCTACTAAGCCTTCCTACAACATAGGCAATATCAAGTCTTGTCCTATTTGCTACATACAAGAGAGATCATATAATTTAAGAATACTTTAATTGATTAATTATGTCACCTAATTTTTTCTTTAGGTGAAAGCTAGGATCAAAAGGAGTAGATATTGATTTAAGATTTGAATAACCAAACTTCTTGATCATTTTTTCTATAGAATGAGAAAGAGAAAGAGCTATCCCTTTATGGGACTTGATAAGTTTCATCCCTAGGATTACATCCATTTCTCCTAAATCTTTCATATCAAACTTAGAAGAGAGGAAAGATTTAACACTTGAAATAATTTCAATAGATGTTCCAAAATTAAAATATCATCTACATATAAGCAAAGGATTACATAATCATTGTCGATGATTTTAGAATAGACACACTTATCATGATTATTGATTTAAAAACCAAAAGATAGAATAATTTGATCAAATTTCTCATGCCATTGTTTAGGAGCCTGTTTAAGACTATAAAGGGACTTGATAAGTTTACAAACCTTGTCTTCTTGTCCCTTTACAACAAAACCTTCAGCCTGCTCTACATAGATCTCCTCCTTAAGATCTCCATTTAGAAACGCAGTCTTCACATCCATTTGATGAATGATTAACTTATGAATGGAAGAAATAGCAAGAAGTGATCTAAGGGTTGTTATTCTAGCTACAGGAGTATAGGTATCAAAGAAATCTAACCATTTCTTTTGGTTATACCCTTTGGCTACTAATCTAGCCTTATACTTTTCTATTGAACCATCAGGTCTAAATTTTTTCTTAAATACCCACTTACACCCTAAAGGTTTGCTTCCAGGGGATAAATCAGATAAGATCCAAGTTTCATTTGTAAGATTGAATTAAATTCAGAAAGAATAGCTTCCTTCAAAAAGGAGCATTAGGAGAAGACATCGCCTCTAAAAAAGAAGAAGGTTCGCTTTCGACCAAGAAAGTAAAGAAACATTTACCAAGATCTTTTTCTTGCCTTATCCTTGAACTTTTCCTAAGTTCAGAAGGTCCACCTTCAAAATTAGATCTTTTTCTTTTCTTTGATTCATTAGAGGACCCAGCTTTAAAAGAATCATGAACCAAGAAAGGATTAGAAGAGAGATGATTTGGTACTTGGTTCTTGAAAGGAAAAACATTTTCAAAATAAGTAGCATCTCTTGATTCGATAAGAGTATTATTTGATATGCCACTTATATCAGAGTTTATCACTAGAA
The DNA here is from genome assembly GCA_900491605.1 of Calamus simplicifolius. NCBI lineage: Eukaryota > Viridiplantae > Streptophyta > Magnoliopsida > Arecales > Arecaceae > Calamus > Calamus simplicifolius. The sequence goes on along the minus strand of UESW01004612.1, from coordinate 476,254 downwards.
ACCTATTTGTACTACTATCTAAGGAATAACCTATAAAAATAGCATCTACGGTTTTAGGTCCTATTTTTCTTCTCTTAGGTTCAAGTATTCCTACCTTAGCCAAGCATCCCCATACTTTAAGATAATCTAGCCTGGGTGTTCTATCTTTTCAAAGCTCAAAAGGTATTTTAGGACTATCCTTAAAGGGTATCCTATTTAAAATATAACATGCAGCTAAAAGAGATTCCCTCCAAAAGTTCTCGGGTATGCCTGAACTTATTAACATTGAGTTAACCATATCCATTAATGTACGATTTTTTCATTCAGCTACACCATTGGACTGAGGAGAGTATGGTGGTGTAACTTCATGAATAACCCCATATTCTTGACAAAATAGAGTCATTTCATTTGAGGTATATTCACCACCGCGATCTGACCTAAATTTCTTAAGCTTTTTCTCAGTTTGGGTTTCAGATTCTACTTTATAAATCTTAAACTTATCTAATACTTCATCCTTAGATTTTATCAAATATATATAACAATATCGAGAGAAGTCATCAATAAATGTTACAAAGTAATGACTTCCTCCCAGTGTAGGAAACTTGGCAGAGTCAGATTCGTTGCTATGAACTAATTCAAGAAGTGTTGAACCCCTATTTACTGATTTAAAAGGTTTTCTTTGCATCTTGGCTTGAATACAAATCTCACATTTAAACTTTCTATCAATATGAACTTTAGGAATTAGATTAAGATTTGTCATATAATGAATACGATCAAAATTCACATGACCAAGTCTACTATGCCAAACATTTGAAGATTCAACATTAAAAAGAAGAGGACTTTTATTAGATAACTTAGAGGATACATTTAATTTGAAAAGACCTTCACAAATAAAGCCTTTACCAACAAACTCATTATTACGAGTAATTACAACTTTATTTGACTCTAGAACAATTTTATACCCTCTAGATATAAGGAGAGATCCATTAATCAAATTTCTTCTAACAATAGGAACTAACAGAACTTCGTGAAGGACCAGGATCTTCTCAGATGTCATCTTTAGATCCACTTGATCTTTCCCAAGCACTTGTACTGAAGAATTATTCCCAAGTGTCACACCTCCTCCACTTGATTCCTGAAAGGTGGAGAACCAAAAGCGATCAAAACAAACATGAACATTAGCTCCTGAATCAAGCCACCAATCACAAGAAGATTGGGTTGAGTTAATTAAGAATTTTGAATTTACCACTCTCAACCACGTTAACTTGTGGTTTAGATGATTTCCTCAACGGTTCAGTCTTTCGGTGGTAGCCGTCCTTCACCACATGATTTGTCCTTCCGCACACAAAACAGAATGTGTCTTTATAATTTTTTAACTTTTGATTTGGTTGGTTCTGATTTGATCAGTTTTGAGGAGGTTTGTATGATTGGTTGGATCTAGATTGAAATTTCTTCTTCTTAAAATTCTTTCCCTTAGGTTTGAATTGATTTAGAGTTGGATTTGACTCGATCAGATTGATTTTAGGTCCAAGATTGGTCTTTTGATTTTGATTGAGCTTAAGCCGGTGTTCTTCTTCAATCCTAATAGAGTTAATCACTTCTATTAGGGTCAAGCTACCTTGCTTATGGCTTAGCTCTCGAAGATGGTAGAAGGGCATCTACTAAGGCTTGGACCTTATAGTTTTCAGAAAAACTACTTTTTAAAAAAATCTTGGAATTCATGAATTTGAATATTAATAGGTTTGGAATCTACCATTATGTACTTTTAAAATTTTGAGATGGTAAATCGATCTAGACCAGCATCATCCATCCCATATTCAGCCTCAAGGGCATTCCAAAGTTTCTTAGTAGTTTTAGTGGGAAGGTAGGCATCATAAAGATTATCAGATAGAGCACTTAAAATTCTATGTCTACAATGAAAATCTATTTCTTCGGATGTTTTTGATGTTAATGAAGAGGAAGTATCAACTATACTAGAAGAATCTTGTTGAGTATTGGATTTGGGATCTCGTAATTCTATGGCAGAAAATAGGCCTAAAGTGGTAAGCCAGTATTTCACTTGGCTTTGCTAGGTTTGATTGTACTAAGATCATCAGAACCCATTTTGAGTAAGTTGGTTGCTTAATTCGTTATGCACAACCAAAAAATTGAAGGTTTAGCCTTATAATTTAAATTTTTTAAATTAGTAATTTTTTTAGATATTTCTAGATTTTAAATTTAAATTCAAAAGAATTAAATCTAGAAACTACTTGCAATAATAATATAACCACTAAGCAAAAATTAACTCAAATAATTTAATTTTGAATTTGAGTTTCAATTTTTTTTAATTTTAAATTTCAAAATTTGAATTTCAAATTTTAAATTTCAAATTTTAAATTTTAATTTTGAATTTTAAATTTTAAATTTAAAAAACTTTTTTTAAATAAATTCTAAGGCTTCTACATAGATTCAAAAGTAAGATTTTTTTTTAAATTACTTATAATAAAATCTAGCACTTTCTAATGATAGAAAAACTTGTCCTTAGATGTTAGAAAATTATTTTTGATTTTGCAAAAATCCTTTTCTAGAAAATGCTAGAAAATTAATCTAAAAATTTTAATTCAAAATATAAACTAAATATAAAAGGAATCTAGCTGGTCGAGGCGTGTTAGACACTGTCCTAAGAATAAGTTTTTGCCCCCTTGTGCGGGTTATTGGCGATTTATTTTCAAGGTACAACGATCCGGCTCGATCCACGAGCACGATCGAATGAAGGTGCAAATCCAATTAAATTTCAAATGCCCAAAGAAAAAATATAATCATAAAAATAATTAAATAAAAAACCTTTTACCAATAGCTTGTTGAGATGCAGAACTCCAAGCTCTTACAACAGTAATCTAAAATAATAGAATAAAGCTTTTAGGATTTGAATCCCTTACTACTCTATTTCTTTAGCCTATCCATATATATATATATATATATATATATATATATATATATATATATATATATATATATATGGCCGTTAGGCCTTGTTACGGTTCCTTTCGGAACGGAAGAAAAATTGGAACACTCCATTTGCAAAAGATTAATCCCAGAACGCTCGAGCGTTTTGCAAAAGATCAGCGAGCGTTCAGAGAACGCGAGCATTAATTGCTAGCGTAGGTCCTTTATTGCTTTTTTTTTTTAACTTTTCTCTTTTAAACGGAAAAAGTCAACACTTAGCACAATCGATTTTTCCATTAACATAAATCGAATCTGATTTCAAATAAGAGGTAGAGGAGATGACGTGGAGCTGAAAGCCAAAATTGTGACGACCAACGTTGTCAATTGCATTTGGTGAACAGGTGGATCCAGCATTTGGTGGAGCTCCAGCTACTAAATTTTCTTTCTTTTGCTTGAAAGTGTTGTTAGACTGCCTTTTTGAAATACGATTTTCATCTTCAGGGCAAGTACATGAAGCTCCATCTGCACTCCCACATCATGAACCAATAAGACGGAAGGACCTCGCGCAATGGGAGAGAGTGCCAGCCAAGTTGCTTTGTTCTCAACATTGTCAGCAATTTAATAGTAACTGATTTTCTTTTAGAACAAAAAAAAAAAAGCTGGACTTCAGCTTATCACAGCTTGACAGTTTGAGCAGTTTTTTTTAGCACATTATAAGATGCCTAATTGCTGGAGGATAGGTGCCTACTAATCATTGAATACTTTATTAACTCCATATAATAAGAACGAGCATTGAAAACATACAGAAAAAGGCTAAATTGCAGGAAGAAAAGGGAGAAACTTAAGCGTCAACTTTTTGCCAATCTGAAAAATCTAGGCCCTGGAACTAAACAAAGTTAGCACTTATTTTAATAAAGTCTAAAAGCATAAAATAAGAGATAGTAAGGATGATATATATAGCCACATGACATAATACCCGAAAGAAACAACCCTGGTTCACACCTATGTGGGAGCTAAGACCAAGAATGTGCAGCTTAAATCATGCCAAATCAAATATTCAAATACATGTCCATATTCTTTTTTTTTTTACTTTATCATCTCTTTTCGCTCCTGTTGAGTCACTTGAATGTGTTTCATTACAGGGCCCTCTCATTAATTCATGCCTGTCCAATATTGCACTAGGATTAACAAAGTCTGGGATGGGGCTTTTCTTTGAACTTGGACAAATTCAGATCCAAAATCTAGATTAAACATTTTTGTGAAACAAGACTAGATTTTGGGAGATGGCAGTGACATTTCCATTTCACACGAAATAATATATAGGAATCTCAAAAATTCCTCCCTTTTAAAGGCAAATAAGCTCATTCATTATGGAATATGTGTCATCATAATCTTTCCATGAGTGAAAGACAAAGAAAGTGGATATACAAAAAGTGAAAATCATGTATGCATATAATCTTACCAGACCATAAAAGAGAAATTCCAAATTAGGGTAAACACTAGTCTAGCATGTTGCCTTTTCGAAGATAATCAACTCAAAAAGGATGATCAAACAACTTCATATTAAAGAGTCATATATTAAGGGCCAAGATGTTGACAACCATGATGTTTATTCCATCGTGCTGTAGGTTGATTCTTAGTGGATATAACATAACATTATTTGTTTATCCACATGTGCAACACATGCTTGCAAAGACACAAACACATATATCTGTGTGTATCCAGAAAAGGAGAATCCATGGCCTTCAGATTAAAATTCCGAAGAAACAAACAACTGAAGACAGGAGATATTGCAACAGCTAGATTGAAAAATGAAGCAACCAGAACTCAAATTTTAAGTCAAATCGGAAAAGTGACATGCATCTTTGCTCTAGCAAGCTGCATGACAAAAACCTTTACCAAAAGATTATACTTACTGATATTGTAGATTAATGCTTTTGAAGTATGAGATATCTGATCCTTATCCACTAGTAAGTTCCATACAAGAAATCCTTCAAAAGCAGACCTAGAAATAAAATGGTAATATAAACCATTAAAACTGTTGTAGCTGATTTTTTTAATCCGAAGAGACATGTAAATGAACTTCATTAACCAGAAACATGTGAGTTTGAGCCAAATTTATTTTCATATGGCTAATAGAAACCATTGAGTGAATGGTATAATAATCCTTAAAGGGTAAGGGTTGAAAGCTAAATTTTACAAGAGGTTACATAAAAGATCAGCAGGATCAACAACCAAAAAGTACTGATGGATGAATTTAAAATAGCATGACAGGCATTTGTATTCCACACATTTGGTACACATAAGCACATGCTATGATTCCTTAATTCGATCTGGCCATCCACTACAAGTCAAACTCATATCCTATAACATCAGCATTAGAAAACAACAGCCTAATGACTATACATCTCTGATGCTAACAACCTCCCTAGATACGGATCAAAGTTTAGAACCTACAAAATACCATAACTACAATTCCTCCAGCACTATATATCTATATTAAATACACATGCGCACGCACACACATACATTTCCAGCACATCTATTAAAAAAAAAAGGTGTCTTTTTCTAACATTACTTACTTTTAAGGTGAAGAATATTTAAATGGCAACCTAATTAGTATAGGTTAGAAGCTCAACTCAACTCATCTAAGCCTTTTCTCAACTATATGAGGTCAACTACATGAACATGCTTTCTCCACTCTGCTCTATTCAGGACCAAGTCATCATTCAAATATTCTGGCTTAGAAGCAAAAGCAAAAGCAAAAACAAAAAAAAAGGAAAAGAAAAGAAAAAAAAGAGAAATGACTTGCTTGTGGCCCATCTGACTGATAATGGCTTTACAAAAAATCTATTAACAAGTCTTACAAGTTGACAAGTCAATAAAGTTACAATTTTAGCTCCAACCTAGGTAAGGAATACTACTTCAATTCTTTAAAAGATGGCATATTTATATTTTCTAAAATATATGATTTATCTAAAAAAAATACTATAAGAGTATCATGCTTCATAACACAAACATCCAATATGTCCATGACATATTATAGACAAGATCCATGCATAATTACCTAAATGCTAAGAATAAAGCCACCTATAATTTGTATTTCCAAAAAAATTGTTCATATCATTTTTTTTTGAAACCTAAAGCCTCATGGATAATTACAACTAAATAAGCCTTTCACAGTGAAAGACACCATTTGTGGAGTGAAAGGACATCCAACTTCATCACTTCCTCATACTCATGCATATACTCTTCAATTACTTTCGGTTAACGGCTAAAACAACAATATGCTATATTGAGATCAACTGTTATGTATGAACCCTATGAACCCTAACACACTGAAAGTATGCTTTACAGTTGATACATCCTTTTTCCAATGAATCTTCCACTCCATAGAATGCATAATATTAGAGAGTACTCATTATTCACTAGTATTATATAAAAGCTCAAGATCTTAAAAGAATAACAAGCAAGAACCATCATCTTAGTACCATACCCCATGCTAATACCACATTGATAAGCAAGATTGATCATCTTTGATACAGTATCAATATGTTTTGTGAGTTGATTCAGTGCATGAAGACTTGGTATGCATTCTGTATCAAGCTTCAGTTCAGTACCAGCATGGTACATACTGGTATGGTATACCATAATAACAAGCAAATGCAAATTGCACCAATTTGCATGCTTGCTTCTAATTAAGTACTCACTCCAAAGTAAAACATAATTAAGGGTAACACATAAGGTATTCAATTAGCATATTTCCAGACTCGAGTTCACAATTGTAATTGCAGCTTCCAATGCCTCAAGTCCCATTATTCTATATTTTTGAAACCTTTAAAAAATCTATTTAATATGCTTGTGTCAAAAATCACTGAACAAATTAAAAAACATTGAAACTTAACCAGCAAAAACCACAAAAAAAAAAAAGCCACCCTAGAAACGGATCGAAATGTATCCCATATGCTAAAACAACGAAAAAAAAATACAAGAAAACGGTTTCATCTAACTTCTCCACTATTTCATAAAACCTCCATATCCAACCATGCTTCGGCAATGGTAGGTGTTCCAATAACCAACCTCCAATTGACTTTGGATCACAAAATTCACCCACGATAGAACTCCTATTCCTTAATCAGCATCAAAAATTACACTAACATATATCATGTAGAGTTCAATGCCAGACATAATGACGGTCCGATTAATAAAGACAAAGCAAACTAATTTCAAAACAGAAAATTTATTCAAATAGAAAGCAATATAATTAATTGCAACCCCACAATATCTTGTAATCTAGAAGTCAACCAACATCAAACAGAACGAGAATGCCATAAGATAGCTACCTTACGGCTCCAAAAAGAGCAATTTTTGAAAGTTATTGAGAAAAAACAATCAACTATTTCACGTAACATCAGTAAATTAACCTGAAGGAATTATAGAGAAAAGGTGGCCAAACAATTTGGTCAAGGAACACAAAGGTCGATCTTTTAACCCAATAAAGTGGTGTCTGACTCTAAACACTGCATCGGGGGTAGAATTAGCATCTCAAAAAGCTAAAGTTGAAAGTGATACCAAATCTTAGCCACAATGAAGTAACAAAGAGTTTTTCTATTCATCTGATTCCGATCCCCGGAGCCGCCCCGTCTGCTGCAATTTTGATTTGGGTGTGGGTGACCACTGAGTCTACGAAAACTTTCACGAATCACTCTTTTTTGGAATGAAAGCAAGGCAAAGTAGGAAATGTATGCGGGTCCCGCCATACGTCATGCATCAGTCGTAGAAGTTTTGGGGTCAGCAGGAAAGGGTGGATGGATTTGTGCTAGCAATTGACGAAAAGAGACACCGGAGTTCACGAATCAAATCGAATTCCGAAATCTACACGAAGGAGTCTACATGCTCCTAGTTTGATGGCAATCATTATATTATTATAATGGCAGAGGCATTACAAAAGAAATACAACCCTCTGTAGCATAAATTTTGTACGGCAGAGTGTTGTATATGTTTGGACGATCACATATCCCGTCCTGAACATCGAAGGCTATCTCTAGTTCATATTCTACTATCTACGCGATTCAAACTTGATCATTCTTTCTGTCTTTGTAATTTACATAAATTATAGAGATAAAGAAGATGAGATAACTTTTAGATTCATTTATATATAAACTTAGCTATATTTGAATATAGCAAAGTCCAGCTTCAGTCACCTCTCTTATCTTTGGATCCATATAGTTTACTATCATAACCACCAATCCCAAGCCCAGTCTAGAAACATCGCAACACTAATGCATACTTTGAGGTTTCAAGGCTTACTAAACCTCAATATATAAAACATAATGATAAACATTAGTGTTAGTAGAAATTGAATCCATAAATCTCATAAAGCTATCAAAAATCATTGAACTAATATATAAATGTCTATATGTCTATCTTAATGTACATATCATTTATCTACAATATCAAATGATATGGTAAACTATATGCTACTCTCACTCTGATGCCCAACTCCCATATCCAGATCTAGCAAATAGGCATTGTCATCATCCACTGTAACATGGTAAAAGGTACAATAAACAAAAAGCCTAATAAAATTCTGCATATATCATCATGGATATGTCAAGAAAATCAGAATAAATGATATAACAAAGTATATTTTTATAGAAGGTAACAACCTATCCACAAACCAACCGTAAAACTTTTAAGCCAGTCAGGCCCATATACCAACATAAGTCAAATTAAATACAAAAATTATCCATATAGTCATTTATCTATATTACAATCTTTTACACACTGAAGATATATATAGACAAATTATATGCCAATATTTCGTGTCTAACAACCTAATTTGACAATATACGTATGCACAGATTGGTTCACATACTAATGCCTAGTGTATTAAACTTAATCATGTTATATTCACAAATTATAACTAATTTTACATTGGCCTCTTGTGATCCTCATGCCCTTCTTCGATGCCGTTGGTGTAGGTCGGTATGGAATCACACCAATACTACCCAATCTAGTGCCACATATTCACAGTAAATGTCAATCCGCAATCTCAACCAACCTCATCGCTGAACTATATAACTCGGCATACTAAAGATATATATTAACAAATTTTATGTCAGTCATTCATATCTAACAACCTAACCTAGCGATATACGCATGCACAAGTTAATTCCTGTTCTAGTGCTCAACTATTAAACTTAACCATATTATATATATACACCATGGTTAATTCTATACCTATCTCTCATGACTCGTAAGCCCTTTTCTGGTATTGTTGGTCTAAACCAATAAGGAATCATGTCAATACTGCTAAAACTAATACCACGTATCAATAGAAAAAAATCATACGCATCTCAATGACTAATCCATATGCCCACATCACAACTCATATCCAATAAAGCCAAACCATACAATATCCAAAATAATATATCTCAACATATCATACTTATAAATCTCAAATCAAAGTTAAAACCATTCATAACCAAATTAATATACCATCACATATAAATAACTCTGCAATAAACCATCATGCTTAATTAAAACATACTAAGAAATTTAACAATAAATTAATTATGATGTATGTAGGCATGCAAAATATAAAATATATTGCATAATAGTAGGTGTAAAACTCCTATACCTTATATATTTAATATAACTAATTAATTAATTCATTAAAATTTATAATTTATAAAAATATCATTATGCTCCTTTAGCCCATATTTTGAAAATTTACTACTTTACTCTTCCTAACTATGTTTAACTAGGTCGTAAATGACTTAGTTAAATCATTTGGTAATTTATAAAATTAACTTTTCCATAAAAAAGACTAAACTAAATAATTACTAAATTACCCCTTACTAACCTATGCTTAATAACCTTATAATATATATACACTAATCTTTACTCAATTAGAATTAATCATTAACTAATCATTTCTAACCACTAATTAGGCCTACCTTAGCTTATTTGGCCTACCTTAGCTTATTTGAATCACTGGAGAATTGATTAGATTTTTAGAGAGATAATAAGATTATTAATAACCTTAACTAAAGCTTAATTATGTTAATCCACCACTAATTTGCATAAACTCATTTTTAATCCAGCATTATAAAATTAATTTTTAGCAATTATTTTCAATATTTGAATAAAATTCTGGTTCAAGGATTTATCCCAAACGGTATTCTGGTTTTTTTTTTTTTAAGCAACGTTTAATTCCTATGGTTTTAGGTGTAGCTAATTCGGCTAATTGGGTTTATCACAAACTCCCTTATCTAAAACAAACTTGACTCAGGTCCAAGGCTCAAGTCTAGCCCATCAATATTCTGGGTTTTGAATCCTTCTTTTGAGTTTGGGCTTGATCTACTTGAATCCAACCAATTCAGCCTCAAAAGCTTTTAGATTTTGGGAAAGTCTTTGTGGGCCGACCTCTGATGCATAAAGCGCGCATCGAGCGCATAGATTGACTGTGCACTTATGTCATCGCACGTGTGGTATGTGCTATAGCTTATTAGGCTGCGGCATGTGTGGTGGCATGGGCGCATGGCTAATTAACTTACCTGGTGTACACTTGTACACCTACTTGCGCTTGTGCATCGGAGGCCGGTGCAAAAGAACTTTTTCTTCGATTCTACCTACATGGGCTAATCCATTAAAATATAGGTTTGAATTTGAATTAACCAAACTTCCAAATTAGTTTAAGCCTATTTACAAACTATCTGGTTTAATTCATCAGCATCAAATGGTTCAACAATTAAATTATATTCAAATTGCTACGCTCTAATGGTTAAACCTAACCTTCTGTTCTATTCAACCTAACAAGCCAAATCAATTTTGATGCCGTCGGGATCCGTCCTCTGACTCGGACGCAGTCGATCTTCAGGGTGGACCTACATAGAAGTCCTCACACGAGAGGCGTTGGGGGTGGCCCTCCGCGAAAGACCCTCCGACGCTCAAGTCAGTGGAAGAAATCGGCGATCAATCAGAAAACGGGAGATGGATCTCTCTGGAGAGTCTCTCCAGGGGCGGCCGATCGGGAGCTCTAGAGGGGAGAGCACCGACGAACAGCTGATGAGAGTGGAAGAGTGAGAGTGAGCGCATACCTGAGGAAATCTGGGAGTGTGATATTTATAGGTTGTCATCTGTATCTTGAGCGCCTTCTGGAAGGTTCGAGGGTTGTTAGGATACGGAGATGGATCGAATCAGGCCGTTGGGATCCATATCTTGTTTGTTAAGGGATTGACGGCTAGGAGAGCTCCTTGATGGCTTGGGATCAGGTAGGTGTGTAGGTCCCAGGTAGTCGTATTAGGTTCTAGACCACTCTTCAACATCATTCTTTGCCTGAGATGCTGTTACGATAGGTCTAGGCTCTCCTGCGCCAGGTTCCGCGGGGGTGAGTATCGGATTATGGATCGCTCGGGAAAAATGAGCTACTGGGAGCTTGGGGGGAGCTGAACTATGGAAGCCCGGAGAAAGCCGAGCTATGGGAGCCCGGAGAAAGCCGAGCTATGGGAAGCTCGGGGGAGACGAGCTATGGAAGCTCGGGGAAGACGAGCTAGGGAAGCTCGGGGGAGACGAGCTGTGGAAGCTCGGGGAAGCCGAGCTAGGGAAGCTCGGGGAAGACGAGCTGTGGAAGCTCGAGGGAGCCGAGCTAGGAAAGCTCGGGGAAGACGAGCTGTGGAAGCTCGGGGACATCATGGCGGGCGAAGGGATGGGGTCGGTCTTAGCCTCCTCGCATGAATATTGATGCAATGATGATTTTACCCCCCAACAAATTTGATGCATAACTTTGGGCCAATTGATCTTAAATTGGTCTAAGCTAAATAACTTAGCCCATTCACCTATATTAAGAAACACCCATCTACTTTTCATCTACCTTAACACCTACTCCCAAAGAAGTCGACCATGGTTGATTTCCCAAGCTTTCGACCAATGAAAAAAAGGTAAACAATTGGCACCAAAGATCAGCAGTTGATGCCTCTAGCCTCGGCAATGATGAGCGAAGCCTTTGATCAATGATTGAATTCTTGAACCCAATCCAGTGGCCTTCAATGATCGCTAAACTTTCCTCCTACTCGCCAACAATATATGAATGGTAATGTCTATCCTCATCCTACCCTATTAGCAATTTTATTCATACAATTCTTGGTTCCATCTAAAATCCTTAAATTTTAATTTACTATCTCCAAATAGAAAGGTCCATTGTGGCTTACCTGTTAGCTGCTCGGTCCATGTTGATGGTGATCAGTGATGATAATTAATCTGATAACCTTCAAAGACTCTTTCACTGCTTGCAATTAATCCAATCCAAAGTTTTGCCAAAAAAATTAATGCAATTATCTTATAAGAGAGCTTTGGTTATGAACAAAAGATTTTATGGCTCTTTAAATCCTCTTTGATACCTTGCAATCATTGCCAATCTAAGCTCCTGCCAGATTCAATCTGATCAAATAAAAATCAGAAAGGAGAACAGAAAAGGTGAAGATAAAGAAGAAAACGAGAAAAAAATTGGTTCAGCTATCAAGTAAATGACTAACTCTTAAAATTCTTTTTGATCCGGATATCATTATTGTAATATGTTAATTAAAATTACTGTTTTAAAATTTTTACTAAGAATGGGAGATGAATTTGAATGAAAGGATAAGATCTTTATTTGAAATAGCTCCAAACGGAACGTGTGGCGGCGTTCAAATTTGCATCGCACTCAATTATTGCGTCGAGCATCAACGGCGGCGCCCAACTCCTGGTGCAAATTTCTTTCAGATTTTAGATTCCTACGGCCGTGACACGTAAAAAGCCCTGTCGAGAAATGTCCGAATACCTATCCACAAAGGAGGGTCCGCTCATGAATATACGACATAGCGTGACGCATCCAACTCTCACGCGAAAAAGACGGTCACAACCTCGCAATGATACGCCCTCTGTAACCTTATATATATATATATATATATATAGTGAAAACATTATCTTTTTAAATAAAATTGAAAACTTAAATACCTAATTAAGATCAGCAAATAAACAGAAAAAAATAAAAAATAACTCGTTATTTTATATGGAAAAACTTGACGAAAATAATTTAACAGTAAAGATTGAAAGATTCATTCGAACGGGGTGAAAAAGGTTCTGCCGTTATAAAAAGAAAGAAAATAAGAGGCGGAGACTGCGCGCCCCTTCCAATAATTCTGTACGGATTTTATTATCATCTTAAACGAGCTGAAAAGCTGTTTGATGTCCGTTCAGACCGTGCCAGGGAAAACCAGCGCCACACGCTGTCGAGGGAAGAGAACACGGAACGCCGTCAGCAGTACCCGTCCACGCTCCCCGTTGGCCGTTAGGTTCCTTACTCGTGCAGCGGTGCCGCGTGCCAATTTTCCTCGTTAAAATCTCCTCGTACGAAAGAAGGTTTCGAGTCAGCGCCGGCGACCACAAGCAACGACCGGCATTCAAAGCGAGCGGGCGAGCCGACGCGATAACGGAAGGAGAGAGAGAGAGAGCGAGGGCGAGAGAGAGAGAGAGAGCGAGGCCGGCGCTTCTTCGTTCCTGTTTCTCTCCGCGTTCGACCCGAGCCATTCCCTCCTCCTCCTCGTCCCCTTCCCTACGTTTCCTTACCAAAGGAACCTTTGCCCCCCTCCCCAAAACACAAACCCCTCTCTCTCTCTCTCTGTTTCCTTCGATTTCTTGTCCTTCTCCGTTCTCTTTTAATTCTTCCTCTTTTCCTAGCGTATTTTCTTCGGTTCGATCAAGAATTGCGATTTGGAGTCAAAGATCGATCGGGATCGAAGGGCCTGACCGCTTCTCAAGACAGGCGAGATGGATTTGTTCCGCAGGGCGAGGGTGGTCCGGCTTCGGAGCCACCATGACAAATATTTGATCGCGGAAGAGGACGAGGAGCGCGTGTGCCAGGACCGCAACGGGGCGTCCCGCAACGCCCGGTGGACGGTGGAGACCGTGGATGGGCCCTCCCTGGTGCTGCGCCTCAAGAGCTGCTACGGCCGCTACCTCACCGCCACCAACGAGCCCTTCCTCCTCGGCGTCACCGGCCGCAAGGTCCTCCAGACCGTGCCCCCTCGCCTCGACTCCTCCGTCGAGTGGGAGCCTGTTCGCGACGGCGTCCAGGTCAAGCTCAAGACCCGCTACGGCCACTTCCTCCGCGCCAACGGCGGCTTCCCGCCGTGGCGCAACTCCGTCACCCATGACATCCCTCACCGCACCGCCACCCAGGATTGGATTCTGTGGGACGTCGATGTCATCGACATCATCCCTAGCCCCTCCTCTTCCTCTCCGTCCACGCCGCATCTGCCAGCCGAGCACGTCGAAGCTTCCGATTATTCCTCCGAGCCGGCCGCCGTGTCCTCGAAACCGACCAGAATTGAGGTCTGTTTTCTTTCTCGTTTTATTTTTTTTTTAATTTTCATATTTTGAAATCGCGTCCGTCTTAACTGTCATCGAATTGGAATTCTTTCATGCCTTTTTGAATGGTATTTGGTGTTGAATTTGCGTTTGTTCTCTCTGTTTTTTGGTCTCCTAAATTGTTCCTCATATTGGTTGAATTCCCATTCTGCTGCGATGATGCTTTAGTCTTAGTTGGAATTGTCCATTTTCTTTTTCTCTTTCAGGGCACGGCATCGATATCGATATTCTTGCAATTAGTTTATGGTCTTGTTCGAGATATGGAAATTTGTTGAATTCCTTTGTTTTCTTTATTATTATTATTATTATTTTTAGAGTAATCTTAGATAGTTGCTAGTCATCCGGTTTTAAATATTGAATTCTCTTGTGCTGGCAGTCATTATCTTCTTTCTCTCGGTCGCCTCACAAAGTGGAGGGTCGGACTATTCACTATACTGTTGCGGACGACGATGGCAACTTAGATGAGAGTTTAAAGAAGTCTTCCTTCGTTTTCAATGGGCTGAGCGTGGAGGAGTTGACCCACAAATTGGAGGAGGAAACAAATCTCAGTGATATAATTGTGTGTTACCGAAATCCAGTGAATGGCAAGCTCTGCCCCCTTCATCTGACACTCCCACCTAACAACATGATGATGCGCGTTGTGGTAGTCCAGGAATCGTCAAAAGGCAAGTCCAGTCCTACTTGATTTGGTCATTGCTGCTTATGAGCTTCTTGAGATTGTTAAAATTGGGTTGCACATGCTTGTTATAAATTCATGAATCCTTTATTTCTTAACATAACTATAGACATAAGCTTGGGTTAGAAGCTCCATATTCTTGTATGATTTTTTGCCTCTTAATCAAAAATTTTGTTAACTTCGAAAACATAGGAATCTCTCTGCTTCACATGCGACACTGAATTTCAGATGTTCCTTTCTTGTTTATTTCACCATCTTTGGCAGAATATGATTGAATTCAATAATTATGAGATAAAAGCTTATATATCTTAGCTTTTAATTAGTACATTTGATCATTTACATTGATGTTCCTGTCTGCCTGAATGGATGCAGATTTCAAGTAAAATCTGCACCCTTTATTTCCACATAGCTTATAGAGTAAGCAGAATTGTAATTATACTCATCTTGAGCATGGCTAAACTGATGTTGAAGTCGAGCTGTTCATGATAAACTTTCTAAGAACTTGAGGTCTTTCATTTTACATGCAACTAACTCGGTCTTTAGATCTTAATTTAGTAGCTGAAATGTTTTTGAATGCTAAGTGCTTAAATCATTAGATTAATATCCCCCTTACCCTCCTTGCCTCTTTTCTTCTTCCCTTCTAAGAGAACATTAGATTCATATCTTGTGGGCATAGTTTTGAATCATGGATGATACAGACACACGTATATGTAATCTCTGATGTTTCTGAGCTTCACATGACTGAGCTAAGCAATTCTCAAACTCAATTCTATTGATAATGGATCAATCCCTTTTAGAGCCAATTATTGAGGCTACAAGAGTTGCTCAATCATTTGACATCCAAAGGTTACAATTGAATTAAGTGGATAAGTATTGAGCTATACCCTTATCACAATTATATGATTGTTCTTATCCTTCTATCTGGAAGGACGATGCTGTATGAAGCATACGGGCCAGAATAATACTAAGTTTGGAAATAGCAGATAATGATGGAACAAAGGAAGATTTTCAACTGCGTGACTGTGCCTTTCTCCTTACCAACTCCATTTTTTATTTGGGCTGCTCTTTTATCATACGATGTTTTCCTATTTCTGTTTCCTTTGGGGAACTCTAATGTATTAAGAAAGCATTCACTAGGGTTTTTGTTCTCATTGTTTGATTAGTTTTTTGGGTCCTCTGCTTAACTCCTCTAAGGTGCCCCCCCTTGTCTTCAAACTTGGAGGGATATTAGAAGAAATGAAGGCTTTTTGATTGTTGTTCTGTACTTGGGCCTATATTATGAGTAAATGTTCTAGATATTTGCAAAATCCAATTTTTGGAGAACATTACCTAGCAGTGCTTTACGATACATGAAGTATGGTGAATGTTTGCCATAAGGCCTCTGTTAAGTAGTGACATTAATAGAGAACTAGGAGTCTTTTCTTTTCAGCATTATGTATAACTTAGAAGCATGTGAAACTGCTGGCTACCGTCACTTGAGAAAGTCTGACAAGGAAACAAGGCTTAATAACACCCAAGTTTCAATAAGTGAGTCAAGGAAGGTAGATATCTGCACTTACAGAGGACAGTGATATGGAACCAATTACCAAGGATAAAGTTATGTGGAGGGGAAAATTTGCAAGAACTGTAAAAAGTATGTCATTGATAAATTTCTTGCATTTTCATTTAGAACCTCTTGTGTGGTTTCAATTCTTAGGTGGAATTGTGGCTACTTTTGTTGATGAAGCTCCTCTTTTTAGGAAACTTGACCAATGATACTGCCCAACATGACTTACTAAGCCAACCCGGTTGCTCAACCCTAAATTGAACAAAATGTGCTTTTTTCCCCCAGCTTTTTTCTCTCTGCATACTCCAAACAAGAATTCTCTGCAAGATGCAGAGAGACCATGAAAAGAAGAAGAGGTACAGTACCATGCCAGAGAGTGGAGAACCCATCCTAGAGAGGAAGAGCAAACCTAACCAATCATTAGATGACCCCAAACACCAGCAGCAATCAATCTCAATGAAAATGCCTGTGCTTTTGTGATTGTTTATTGTTCATTTAGATGTGCAATGAGCATTTGTTATCATGAATATATTTATGTTAATATCCATGCTTGCATGAAGGGACTGATTGATTAGTTATAAGTAGGCTGGCAAATTCATTAAGATCTGTATTCTATTGACAACCAGACTAGACCTGGTTACAGAACTTTCACACAAAATTGCAAATAGCCTCTTGAAACGATTTATATGTTATGTTGAGATGCATGCCTCTTGCTGAGTCCATTCATGCTTCAATCCAGTGTTGAGTAACAGATGAAATACTCTTTGTAAATTTGGCCGCTAGACTCTAATTGAATGGTTGCTGCTTGCATTTGTTTTAGCTGACTAATTGGGTTCAATTGTTGCATTCTTTTCTTTCCTCATTATCTAATGCTCAGAGGTTAATTTATATTTTGAGGTTTCATTTATATTAATATATCTTAAAAGACTTACTTCTGTCCTTTTCAGTGGCAAAGACTTTGCCTTGGCCAATTGCTGAATGAATTTATCCGTTCGAAATCATATCCAGTGGCTCTGTACATTCTGCCATTACATTCGCATACAGGCACATGCTTAAAACTTTTTTCAGCCATTCTTCTCAAGATGGCATGGATCTCAATGACAGTTTATTCTCCTTTGCTGTTGATTATCTGCTCCGACATGATACTGGCAAAGATCTCTTTCAAATATGTTGGAAGTTTTGTTGGATTAGTCTATCAATATTTTTTACGGATGATTTTCTCTTTGCTGTTCCATACTAGATCAAGTCTCGCTACAGAGACCAAAACAAGCTGCATGTGTACTAAAGTTTTGATTTGTACTTATATGTGAAAGGTCTCATGTTTTGATTCTAGGGATTTATTTATCTTTTCCATTGATGCATTTGTTGCACAAACTTCTCTGGTGAAAGTTTGGAAGAGCTTATGGATTAGATTTTGGAAGATTAAGAACTCTGAACTGTGGGAGGTGCTAAGATGAAGGCTTCTGTGGTTTACATTGTATGTGCTTTTTGCTGTGCATCTTTGGTGATTTGGTATTTCGTCCCCATTCCTTTATAAAATTAAACCTGGAGACCACTTCTACAATTAGCCATGATATTCAGTGCAAATCCCTTCAATATTAAGGCTCTCAGCTTCATGAGTGGGAATTGACAATTCTGGGCCCGCTATATATCATTGGCGATTTATCTTCTAAAATTGACCAGTTGGTTCTTGGGTGTGATCTGTAAAGCTGCGGTATCCTTTATTCTTATCTTCCACATTATATTTTGGGCAAAGTTAAACAATTATGTAATAGTTTGTTGAAAAGGTTTGCATGGCAGTAATTGGTCATATTACGACTGAAATTAGTGAACTATTATTCTTCGGGTCAGGTTTGAAAAACACAGGACATGGGGTTCTTTATCAGTCTGTGTACATGTTTTTGGGTTGCAACTGGCGTAAGAATAGATGGCACTAGCTGGTTAAGTTGATATAGTTATTGGACATATAAAAACAATCACACATTGCCCAAAGACAACACCCTCCAACCCCCCCCCCCCCCCACCCCCCGCCAAAAAAAAAAAAAAAAAAAGTGATGTGGCTGATCAAGCCACGTTAGGGCAAACAGACCAAGTGACTAATGGAACCAAGATCAGGTGGATCAAGTCGGCACCGAGAGACTCCAAGTCCCTCTCAGCCTCGGCCCCCCTCGGCCTCAGCACCGAGGGACTCCTGAGTCCCCCTCGGCCTCAGCACTAAGGGACTCCCGAGTCCCCCTCGGCCTCGACACTCGATCTCCACGTGGCCCGGCAGATACTTGCAATCACCACGTGGTCCACCAACCTCCTGCAACCCCGCATGGCCACTGCCAGTTACGACGCACGCTCAACATGACCCGGCCCACCTACCATCTGTGGCGTATAGGAGGTTGCGATCCGTCCCTGTCAGCCTTGCCGCCTATCTTTCGCAAGATAATAACGTCTTGGATTCAACAACCTTCCAAAAAGCCCTATCTTTCGCAAGACAATAATGTCTTGGATTCAACAACCTTTCAAAAAGAGGGTAAGAGAAACTTTCGAACATGTATAAATATCTTCACTTATAATGAGAGAGGGGATCTGAACTCCAGTCCTTGAGCTAAGTCTTTTAGTCCGCTTCTACTTACTGTTTCCCAAGTTATTCACTTGAGCATCGGAGGGTCTCCACCACCGAAACAAATGGTCTTCGGAGACTTCTTTGTAGGATTCCTGATCGAGGGAAAGGCATTTGAAGATTTTGAACCCATCTTCATCATCTCTTGGATCCACGTCCTTACCCGACGTTCAAGAAGGGTGATTTGGCAGCAACAGATTGACGCGCTAGATAGGGGGAGAAATGAGGAGATAGAAAGCTCCAAAACAATCAGCTGCAGACCTCCACTCTCCTAAAAATAAAAAGATAGTGGTGACGCATGCCCAGGAGATATTTGCTAGCTACACTAGGGGGCATCGCCAAGGGACTGAGCAGTAGGAGGCCAACCTCCCTGCTCTGCCTTCGCCACCACCTTAGGATGATCAAATCGCCGCCATCACTTTGCAAGTCTAGTCACTTGTGGTGGCGTTTCATGAGCTACAACAACAGTAGGCGGCCATGCAGCCACACCCAAGGCCACCCTCATTGGACGCAGGAGCTGCTCAACCCAGTGAACAATCAACTCGCGGAAGATCCCCTTAGAGGGAGCCTCGCCGTCATCATGCCTCACTCAGGCATCATCGTCGGGAGACCTTTAAGAGGCCTTAGTCTCCCTTCCGCCATGCTAGTGATTCCTCTAAGTGGCACAGCACGAGAAGGACACCAAGCGAGGGCATCATCATCGATACCGTCCCTCCCTGTCCTCGGGATCCTTAAGGGAAGGGTCCTTCGACGGTCGGATCGGTTGCCGGGTCGAGCGACGGCTGGACGAGTACAACCAGCGGTTAGAGAAGCTCAGCCATAGAATCACCAATCAATCGGAGGTGGACTATGACAGCCGCCCCCCACTATCTCATTGTATCATGGAGGAGCCAATCTCGAACCGATTTTGTCTCCCTTAGTTGGACCCCTATGATGGCACCACCGACCCCCTGGATCATTTGAAAAGTTATAAGGTCCTCATGTAGGTCCA
Organism: Calamus simplicifolius; assembly: GCA_900491605.1. Classification (NCBI taxonomy): domain Eukaryota; kingdom Viridiplantae; phylum Streptophyta; class Magnoliopsida; order Arecales; family Arecaceae; genus Calamus; species Calamus simplicifolius. Next base: position 456,114 of record UESW01004612.1, on the reverse strand, counting down.
GGAGGCGATTGACTCCCTCCTCTGCATCACCTTTCTGGCCGCCCTTTGGAAGGTTGCGCGCACCTGGTACTTCCGTTTACCACCGCATAGCATCAATTCCTTCCGGTAGTTGGAGAGAGCCTTCCTAGCGCACTTCGATGCGTGCTAAAAGATCCTACGAGTGACTGACAGCCTATTCGCCATCCAGTAGAAGAGTGGTGAGTCACTAAGGGACTTCATAGCTTGGTTCAAGGAAGCAGCGCTCGAAGTCTACAACCTCGATGACTCCGTGGCCACCCTGGCCTTAAAGTGAGGGCTCCATCCTTCCTACTTCGCTTACTCCCTTGACAAAAAGCCTTCTGATTCCTATGCCAAGTTGCTGAGCCGCGCATAGAAGTACATCCTCGCTGATGAAGTAGATTCTTCCCGAAGGAAGGCTGATGAAGGGCTTAGCAAGAAGCAGGCCCGTCCGGAGCCCAGTGGGGCTCGACCCTGGAAGCCTGAGCCTCCTCGCCGGCTAGACAACCAGCCCCAAGCTCCCATCCCTAGAGGGAAGCACTTCACACCTCTGCTTGCCCAGATATTTTACATCCTAATGGAGATCGAGGGCAAGTCCTACCTCCAGCGGCCCATCCCCATGAAGCCAAGAATCCCCCGCAATAAAAACCTCTACTGCCGCTTCGACCGAGATCATGGCCACGACACAGAGGACTGCCATCAACTGAAAAAGGCAATCGAGGGCCTCATCCAGTGGAGCCATCTGGGAAAGTTTGTCCAAAAGGGGAATCCATCTATGCCAGGCCCATCGGCACCTCTGCCTACCCAGGCCAGTGTCAATAATGCTCCAACTAAGAAAACGGTGGTCATGATTTTTTGGGGGTAGGCAGCACTTCTAAGAGGCCACGGGGGACAAGGGGGTAGATACTATAATCCCCTTCTCTAAAAGGGACTTAGAGGAGGTTGATAGTCCTAATGATGATAGCGTTATCATATCCATGACGATCGTGAAACACCCTATAAAGAGAATCCTTGTTGACAGTGGAAGCTTAGTCGACATTCTCAGTTATGATGCTTTTGCTCGAATGAACTTGTCCTCTGACTCCCTTCGGCTTGTAACTATGCTTCTGATGGGCTTCACCGAAGACTCTATGAGGGTGGAGGAAGAAATCACTCTCCCGGTCACGGTTGGAATGTCACCATGCTAGAGCACGGTTTTTATGAAGTTTCTGATCGTCTGGGTCCCCTTGGCCTACAATGCCATCCTTGGGAGGCTCGGCCAGAATCTCTTAGATGCCATCATCTCCACCAAGAGACTGCTTGTAAGGTTTCCTACCAGTCGAAGGGTCAGAAAGATGTGTAGGGAACAGAACCCAATGACACTCTGTTATCACACGGCTCCCAGTCCCCATGAGGTGTTTGCTCCGTTGATGCCCAAGCTGCTTAATCCCAGAGACTTAGGGAGGAGAGGGGAGCTGGCTGAGTGCTTGCTGACCTTCCCGCTGGGGGAGGACCCAACGAAGATGGTCTGAGTCGGGGCGCTCTCCCTGAGGAGGTGCGAGATTGACTCCTCGCTTTTCCTACGGGCTAACTCGGACGTCTTCGCTTGGTCAGCATCTAACATGCCGGGCATACCGACAGAGGTGATTACTCACAGGCTCAATCTCAACCCAAGGCATGAGCCAATCTGGCAAAAGAAGAGGACCTTCGCCCCTGAGCGGCAGAGGGCCGTCAATGAGGAGGTACGCAAGCTAGTGGCTGTCGGCCACATTCAGGAGGCTCACTACCCTAAATGGCTGGCCAACGTGGTTATGGTCCGTAAAGCCAATGGAAGCTGGGGGATGTGTGTCGACTTCACCGACCTCAACAAAGCATGACCCAAAGATAGTTTCCACTACCCAAGATTGATCAGCTGGTGGACGCCACGTCTGGCCACGAGACGATTAGCTTCATGGATGCCTTCTTAGGGTACAACTAGATCAAGATGGATACGATGGATGAGGAGGCCATTTCCTTTATAATCGAAAAGGGTTTCTACTGCTACAAGTAATGCCCTTCTGACTGAAGAATGTAGGAGCCATATATCAGAGGCTGATGAATAAAATCTTCAAGGACCAAATGGGGCGCAACATAAAGGTGTACGTGGATAACATGCTCACCAAGAGTGTTCATATCGACACCCATATTGCTGACCTGGCTAAGACTTTCGGCAACCTTCACCGCTATCAGATGAGGTTGAACCCATGGAAGTGTGCCTTTGGAGTTACGAAAGGCAAGTTCCTGGGCTTTATGGTGACACAGCGGGGAATCGAGGCCAACTTGGAGAAGATCAGCACCATCATCAACATAAGGCCACCACCCAGCAAGAAGAAGGTGCAGCGGCTCATCGAGAGAGTGGCAGCCCTGAGCCGCTTCCTATCCAAGTTGACAGAGAGGTGTTGCCTTTTTTAGCCTTGCGCAAGGTTAATGGTTTTGAGTGGATAGGGAAGTGCCAGAGAGCCTTTGAAAGATTGAAGGAGCTCCTATCAACTCCACCGTTGCTATCCAAGCCGATGGAGGGAGAGGAGCTCTTCCTCTATCTTGCGGCGTCCTCCGAGGTGGTCAGTTCCATACTCGTTCGCATCGACATCGACGTGATGCAGAGGACTATTTACTACATGAGCAAAGTGCTTCATGATGCAGAAACCAGGTATTTCAAAATTGAAAAAATTATTTTTGTACTGATCATCTTCGCTCAATGTCTCAGGCCTTACTTCCAAGCCCACCCGATCATGGTGCTCATGGACTAACCACTCAGGATGATCCTGCCCCGTCCTGACACTTCTGGCTGACTGGCGAAGTGGGCAATCAAGTTGGAGGAGTTTGACCTATCATTCTGATCGAGATTGGCCATGAAGTCCCAGGTCTTGGTGGACTTCTTGATCGAGTACACTTGGAGCAGAGGGCAGTCGACGAAGCCCCACTTGGCGCCCCTAGACGCTACGTCTAAGGATGAAAGGGAAGACTAGATCCTCCACATGGATGGTGCATCAAATTCTCAGAGGAGCAGAGTCGGTCTCATCCTCGCAAGCCCAAAAGAAATGGTGATGGAGTACGCCCTCTGGTTTCTCTTCTTCGCCACCAATAATCAGGCAGAGTACGAAGCTTTGTTAGCAGGAATAAGGCTTGCCAAAGAGCTCGGAGTAAAACACCTCAGAGCCTTCATCATCCCAACTTATCTTTGGGCAAATCGCTGGAGAGTATGAGGCTCGGGACCTCATCATGTCCCGCTATCTGGGTAAGGTCCAATCATAGGACTCATTTTTTGCTCACTTTAGTATCAGCTATATTTCTAGGGGCAAGAATGCCTGAGCTGATGCCTTGTTCCGACTGGCCACTTCGATCGATGGGGCTCTGGGAAGGACTTACGTAGAGCATCTGAAGGCCCCAAGCATCGACGTGGTGGAGGAGGCTCTTTCGGTCAGTCAAGAGCCCACCTGGATGGATACATACATCCAATATCTCACCGACGGTACTCTCCCTATTGGCCCCGCGAAAGCCAAGCTGCTCAAATGGCAAGCTCCTAAGTTCCTGATGCTCAACGGGCAGCTATAATGGAGGTATTTCTTTCACCCCCTTCTCAAGTGTGTTGGCCCTGCAGATGTTGACTACATCCTTCACAAGATTCATGAAGGCATATATGGAAATCACCTGGGAAGCAGAGCACTGGCACACAAGGCCCTGCGTCAGGGTACTATTGGCTCACCATACAGAAGGATGCTACTGAGTTAGTTCAGAAGTGTGACAGTTGTCAACGATATGCCAATATCCAGTGATAGCCGACTTTCCAGCTAAGCCCTCTATCGGCTCCATGGCCCTTTGCCCAATGGGGGATGGATATCTTGGGACCATTCCCCTCTATTTTTGACCAACGAAAGTTTTTGCTTGTCGCCATCGATCACTTCACCAAGTGGATGGAGGCTAAGGCACTCACTAAAATCATCGAGGGCAAGACTCTTCTCGAAATCCATCATCTGCCGGTTTGGACTGCCTCACACCCTCATCACCGATAATGGCTAACAGTTCGATAATGCCTCCTTTAGAGAATACTATGCATAGTTGGGCATCTACCAACGATTCACCTTCATCGATCATCCACAAACGAATATAGTGGTAGAGGTTACAAACTGGACTATCCTTCAGAGGCTCAGACGCGTCTGGATGACTTTCAAGGAAGATGAGTGGAGGAGCTCCTGAATGTGCTTTGGGCTTACCACACAATGCTGCAGACCTCTATCGGGGAGATCCCCTTCAGCCTCGTGTTCGGATCGAAGGCCGTCATCCCTATAAAGATCGGCATCCCCAGCCCTCGGGTAGAGTCATACAACGAGAAGGACAACCCGAGTCAGCTACAGGCCAACCTCGACCTCATCGAGGAGGTGCGCAATCGGGCACGACTTAGGATGGACACCTACCGTCAAAGAACTGCAAGGTACTACAACACCCAAGTCTGCCCCAAGGCATTCCTCCCTGAAGACCTGGTCCTCTAACGAGCCAAGGTCTCAAGGCCTACGAAGGGGGGCAAACTATCATCGAACTAGGAAGTGCCCTACCGGGTCACCGAAGCCCTCCATCGCGAAGCATACCAGATCGAAGGACTCGATAGAAAGTTACTCCCTCGCACCTAGAATTTGGATAACCTTCGTTGGTACTATCAGTAATATACATGAATATTGATTATGAATCCGAGTATTTCATCCCTTCATAAGTTTGAGTATCTCACCCTTTCGGCTAATAAAGATATGTTTGAGTATCTCATTTTTTCAAACAAAGACCGACTCCGCATCGGCAGCAAAGCCCAAGGCCAGCTCAACACCAAAGACCGACTCTGCATCAGTATCAAAGCCCAAGGACAGCTCGGCACCAAAGATTGACTCTCGTCGGCATCAAAGACTGATTCCATGTCGGCACCAGTGCCAGAGGCTAGCTCGACACCAAAGACCGACTCCGCATCGGCACCAAATACAGACTCTGCGTCGGCACTAAAGACCAACTCCGCATCGGCATCAAAGCCCGAGGCTAGCTTGGTATCAAAGATTGGCTCCGCATCGGTACCAAAGCCCGAGACCAGCTCAGCACCAAAGACCGACTCTGTGTCGGCACCAAAGCTCGTCACCAAGACGGCACCAAAGACCAACTTCGTATCGGCACCAAGGGAGCGAGGTGGTTACATGTAAAGACCGACTCTGGATCGGCACCAGAGATAAACGTCTGGGCTAGCATGAGGGCAGACTTACCACGGAGTCCGCGTATGGGACCGCCCCCAAGGTCGGCTCCTAAGGCTGATGCCTACACCAGCACTAAACCCTACTCCCGAGCTAGCCTCAACACTCGCTCCAAAGCCTGTCTCGGACTTGGGCTGAGCCATCACTCGAGCTCGCTCAACCTCATAAGAGACGAAGTGCTAACAGAGCTAAGTACCAAAGGAATCCAAACACTTTAACATTTGAGAGAAAATTTTCCTTCGTTACTGATCAAAATGTTTACAAAATGCCGACTCAGATCAGACTTCAGTACAAGAGCAAAAAAAAAAAGGAAAAGAATAAGGAAAGAAGTACAAAAAGAGGAGGCCTTCGGGTCCTCATGCGTTGAATGGTGCTGACCCATCGTCGACCAATCCTTGCATCGTGGGCGACACCTCTGGCTCCCTGTAGTCGTCAGGCTTGAGGTCATCAAGGCCGGGAATGTCGAACACCCGCGCTGCCTTCTCCTTGCACTCCTAGAAACCTTGGAGGTAGACCTTGATTGAAGCCTCTGCCACATCGTCCAGGAAGGTGTCGGAGCCTCAATAGCGCCCCACTGCCTCAGCCACCGCCCTCTCGGCCGCTGTGGCCTTCTCCTCGGTAGCCCATGCCACCAAGGCCATCTCAGCCGCCCTGGTGTCAGCCATGTGGGTGACCTCCTCGGTGTTCTCGGCCTGCTCCTTGGCCCCCCTCACCGTCAGGGTGACGGTGTGGAGCCGACTCTAGTAGGAGAACAGCTCTGCCTTCACCTCCCTCAGCTTCGCCTCCGCCTCCTTCAGCTTTGCCTTGGCAGTGTAGGTGCGCTCGAGCTCGGTCGCCACCTGACGATCGGCCCTCTCGAGCTCCCCTACCCACTCGGCCTGAGCGATCTCCATTGCCCTCTCGGCCGGGCCCAAGCATCGATGGCCTCCTGTCAGGCGCGGTGGAGGACCGCGTTGCCTTGGATGGTGATGTCCTTTGTAGCAGCCATGGAGTTCGCTGCCTACATCGAAGTTCAGGTCAGCACATGATAAGGTATAGAAAGTTTCATAAAAGGGGAGAGATGCTTACCCATAGCAGAGCCACGGAGGGATCCCAAAAGAAGGCGGATGCTCCCTGGCGGCGAAGTTCGCTCTGGAACTCAGGTAGGCAGACTTGGGCCATCAGCCGCGCTGCCCTGCGACCGTGGTTCATAAGGTACGGCCGGAAGGGATTGCCATGATCCCACCTCCCTCTGTAGTCCTGGCCGACTTTGAGGATGCGGGTGTCATGCCGGGGATCGACGATATTTCCTTCACCGATGGCCTCGCTGCTGTCGGGCACTCCTCACCCGCTTGCTCTCCCAACGATGGGCTCCCATCCAGGCTGGCTCAGCCACCGAGGGAACTAACCCGCGCCCGAGGCGATTGGCTCCATGGGCGGTGGAACCACCTTAGCCCTCGGCTCCTTTGGAGGCGTCTCGGCGGTGAGGTCGATTGGCGGGGGTCCTCCCTGGCTCGCCTGGGGCTCACTGGGGGGAGGAATCGATGATCGAGAGCAAGCCCTCATCCTTGACCCCTCCGCACCGTCGGCGGCCCTCTTCCTCTTGGATATGGCCTTCCTCACGGCATCGGTCAGTGTCCTCATATCTGCACACGCTAGAGGTTAGTCAGCATATATATATATATATATATATATATATATATATATATATATATATATATATATATATATTCTTCGCAGCTGCTCACCATCGCTCGGGCGATGCTGCGAGCTGAAGGTTCTCCTTCGATAGGAGCTCTTAGCAGCGAGGGACCACGGAGGTCAGCAGCTGCTCGAGCACCTCCCGGTCCCCCAGGACCATCGATAGATTTTTATTGGGCCCTAAGTTCGGTTCACCCCAATCTGACCTCACCCACTCGAGGTCAGCGAAGAAGAATCGGGTCTTCCACCATTTGACAAACGTGGGGAGGCCCAGCTTGATGGCTCGGCCAGGCCTGGGTGCGAACAACCACCAGTCGGCCTAGGGGCGGAGGACGTAGAGGCTGCAGAACAGGGAGACCCTACCATCTATGCCCTGAAAGCGAAACAGTACTAAGAACGCGGACACAGATGATCCGAATGAAATTCGGACTAGCTGTGTAGGCACTAATGCGTACCTATGGAGAAGGCTGACTATGAAGGGGTGAAGAGAAAGCCAGAGACCCGCCTTGAAGAACACCTATATAAGGCGACTCTCCCGATAGAGAAGAAGTCACCCTGTCGTCGGGTCTAGGGCTATCCATAGGTTGACCTAAGGGATGCTAGATCTGTGGGGGTGATGGTGGAGGCGGTCCCCTTCAAGGATGCCCCCCTAACCCTAGGTGGAGGGGCTGCAACGGTCGGACGATCCCTGGTGGGGATCTTGCCGGCAACCCACCATTGTAATAGAGGGACGTGGTCCTTGGAAGAAGAAGAGGAGGACCACTGAGGTGTTGGGGATGGAGAAACCCGCAACTGTGAGGGGGAAATGCTATCGTCAGAAGGAGGAGAGGAAGACCACGAAGGTGATGAAGCCATGGAAGCAAAGATGGAAGACTGACCTAAACGGGGAAGGAAGAACACAGCAAGGTCCGAAGGAAGGAGACGCAGGTGAGGCTCAAGCTTAGAAGAAGAAGAAAGGGATCTCGAAGGTGCAAGAGGCTGGGTTCGGGGCAGCTTCCTCTTATGTCTCTTTTTGAATCATCCTGCTTGACTCGACTTCCCACCTGCCCACCGGCCACTAGAAGAGATGCCTTGGCAACCACCCAGCGCGCAGGGTCCGAATCTATGGCCAATGATAGGACATCGGTAACGTCAGCTTAATGATGGCAATTACCTTTTCGTGGGTTCTGAAGGTTTTTTCCCGCCTTGAGGAGGATCCCCCTCAGATATGATGGTGAGGGTTGGAAAGGCGGTGGCATTGTGATGCCCCATACCTTCAGCATTAAAGAGTAATCGCTCCCCGAGGACACGTGCTCTTCTCAGCGATTGGTAACGCATCGGGATTAGCTATCGAATGATCTTGTGCCCCTTTCATTGGCGGGGGTACGCCCACACCATCTCAGGGGCAGGGGGCATCTGATGTGGCTGATCAAGCCACGTTAGGGCAGACGGACCAAGTGACTAATGGAGCCATGATTAGGTGGACAAAGTCGGCACCGAGAGACTCCCAAGAGAGCCCCCTCGGCCCCGAGGGAAGTCCCCCTCGGCCTCGGCCCCCTCGGCCTTAGCATCGAGGGACTCTCGAGTCCCCCTCGGCCTCGGCACTCGATCTCTACGTGGCCCGACAGATACTTGCAACCACCACGTGGTCCACCAACCTTTTGCAATCCTGCATGGTCACTGCTATTTACGATGCACGCTCGACATGACCATGCCCACCTATCACCTATGGCGCCGCACCCGACAGGGGTGTGGCAGGCCAGGCTGCCTCTGACGACCTCAAAGGCGGTTGTGATCCGTCCTTGTCAGCCTTGCCGCCTATCTTTCGTCAGACAATAACATCTCGAATTCAACAATCTTCAAAAAGGGGATAAGAGGAATTTTTGAATATGTATAAATATCTTCACTCATAACAAGAGAGAGGATCTGAACTCCAAGTCCTTGGGCTAAGTTTTTTAGTCTGCTTCTACTTACTATTTCCAAGTTACTCATTTGAACAATGAAGGTTTCCCACCGAAACAATCGATCCCCGAAAACTTCTTTGCAGGATTCCTATTCGAGGGAGGCGTTTGAAGATTTTTGGATTCATCTTCGTCTTTTGGACCCACATCCTTACTCGACGTTCAAGAAGGGTAATTTGATGGCAACAAAAAGGAACAATGCATTTATTTTATATTTTCAATTCAGGATTAACTTGGGTGTTACTTAAATAGGAGATGTTGGAGCATTCACAAATACTTATTTTATATTTCAGATATTTTATAATTAATTGTCAACTTGATTTATATTCAATTTTCTCTTTGTTATCTATATTTTTCTATTATATAGTATAAACTCTTAGTAATTAATGTTTTAACGAGGGATCTGTCGTTCGTGATTTTTCATCACATTGTCAAGATCCCATTTGCAAGATACCCGTGTTAATCAAAATGTATTTTTTTTTTTCCTTGATTGGATCTAAAAATTGTTACCATATTATTGAAAATCTAAATTCATTTTTCATTATTTTTTGTTATTCAAATAAGTTTAATATTTAATCTTAAAAATAATTATATGCATTATTTTTGTAATGTTCTAACCTTCGCTTTGCAATCTCATGCGCTAGAAAATGGTTTCTATTCTTCAATTAATTCTTGGTATTAAAATCAAGATTTTAAATTTTATAAGACATCATATTTGGCCCCATTTCTCAACCCATCTCTATTTTTGAATGAGGATTGATTTTTCTTCCTTTCCTGCTTGCATGATTCTATTCTCATAAAAAAAATTTAACCTTCAATTTATTTTTTATTGTAAAATAATAAATTAAAAAATCATTCAGATTAATGGATCATATTTAAAAAAAAACAGTGACACTAAAAATCGTAAATATCATTTGAGTATATTTAAAAATTAAATATATAAAAATAATTTTTATTTTATGATGAAAATAATCAAGTTTAAGAATGACGACCTATTCCCAAATCTGAAATATAGGTTTTCAAGAAAAATATTTCACCTCTATCTTCGTTCCTATTACCATTCCTGACTTTCTGTGGAGATCGAGTTTTTTATCCCATGATGATGCAGTGACTGAGACAGGTGGCAGAGGGCACGGAACGTCACGACTTAACAACCTGATTAAAATAAAGTAGACTGTGTAGACTCACGTGCGGACTTTCGCGTGCAGCGCTCGTGCGTAACTGCGCGCCGCCCGCCCCTCCCGAGCTGCTCATCATTTCCCGCGTTTCCTACCATTTGACCCCTCCATCCCTCGCCAGTCGATCCGGTCACCGTTATCTCCTATGTCTCCTCACCGCCTCTATTCACCGGCGAACCTTCCTGCCCGCTTCGCTCCATGTTCCGCTCACCGTCCTCCACCTTCCCCTTCTCTTCCTCATCTGGATGTGGTCACCCCTCCTTCAGATTCGCTGCTCCTACCCCGCGCCCTCATCCCCTTCCATCCCTTTGCTCGTTCTTCTCGACGTCCCAAACTCCCTAGCTTGTTCTCTCCTCTTCTCATTGCCTTTCTCTCCCCGCCGATCCCATTGTTCTCTTAGGCTCTCCTTCCCGCCTCTCCCCGGACACTTGCTCCCATCTCGCCTCCCTCCACCCCCGCTGCCGCCGCCGGAGTCAACTCGCACGTACGGTGGTGGCGCCACCTCCTTCTCTCTAGTACTTCTTTCATCCATTTCTCTTCCTTCTCTTACCCGAAACCATTTTCTTGGCTTCTTTCTTCTACCCCTTTTGATCAAGAATTCGGAACTTGGAGCCCAAGACTGTTCCATCTTAAACGAAATGGATCTGTTCCACGGAGCTAGGGTGGTCCGTCTCCGGAGCCACCTCGACAAGTTCCTTATAGCGAAGGACGACCTGGATAACGTGTGCCAGGACCGCCGAGGCGACTCCTACCGCGCCCGGTGGACGGTGGAGCTCGTGGAAGGGTCTCCCTCCTTGCTTCGCCTCAAGAGCTGCTACGGCCGCTATCTCACCGCCTCCAACAAGTCCTTCTTTCTCGGCGTTGCCGGCCGCAAGGTCCTCCAGACCGCAGCTATTCGTCTCGACTCGTCTGTCGAGTGGGAGCCCATCCGCCAGGGCTCCCAGGTCATGCTCAAGACCCATGATGGCCGCTTCCTCCGTGCCAACGGCGGCCTTCCGCCGTTGCGCAACTCAGTCACCCATAACACACCTCATTACTCCATCACCGCCACCTGGTTACTGTGGAACGTCATAACTCTCCCCCCGCCGTCCACCGCTCCCTCGTCGGATCCGCCGCTGCAGCCTGACAGGGCTTCCGGATCGCCCTTGCCCTCCGATGTATCCGAGGTATCCTTGTCCAATATTAGGGTATTGTAAATTTTTTTTTTTAATTCTTAATCGCTCCATATTGCATTCAAAATTCTGCTCTAAAGCCTTTATTTTTTCGGATTATTTAATTGTATTCTGGTGCAGTGTTCTAAATTGTAATCGTTCTTAAATTTGCATTGCTTATCCTATTTTCTTATACTAATTATTCTTGAATTGGCATTGATCGAGCGGTTTTAACCGCAATTATAGATTTATAGTTGAATTAACTTCATTTAAAATTTCATCATGTGATTTATTTCATTCTTCAGAATGTTTGCCCAACGCTCCTCTCACCCCCCGGCTCTTCCTTCACCGTGTCGGATCCGTCGCAGGAGGCTCTTAGGGCTTACCTGTCGTCCTTGCCCTCCTATATGTCCGAAGTGACCTGCAAACTGTTCAATATTCTTGTAATTTTCATTATTCTTAGTCGTTCTCCATATTGCATTCAAAATTCTATTTTAACATCTATATTTCCTTGGATTTGTATTCTGTCATGGTGTTTTGAATTATAGTCATTCTCGAATTTACATTGCTTATCCTATTTTCTCACCCTAATTGTTCTTGAATTGGCATTGATTGAGCTATTTTAATCGTAATTATAGCTTTGTAGTTAAATTAACATTATTCAAAATTTCATCATGTAATTTATTTCATTCTTTAGGATGCTTACTTATCGCTACCCTTACCCTCCACCTCTCCTTTCATCGTGTAGGATCCGTCGCTGCAGCCTGACAGGACTTCCCTATCGTCCTTGCTCTCTGATGTGCCTGAAGTGTCCCTAAGACTGTCCGATACTAAGGTACTGTAATTTTTATTATTCTTACTCGTTCTTCATATTGCTTAGATTTTATATTTTGTGACGTGTGTTTTGAATTATACTCGTTCTTGAATTTGCATTGCTTGTCCTATTTTCTCACCTAACGGTTCTTGAATTGGCATTGATCAAGCTGTTTTAATCGCAATTATAGTTTTGTAGTTGAATTATCATCATTCAAAATTTCATCATATGATTTATTTTATTATTTAGAATGTCCGCTTAGTGCTCCCTCACCCTCCACCTCTCCCTTAATCATGTCTGATCCGCCGCTGCAACCTAACAGTGCTTCCCTATCATTCTTGCCCTGTCCGATGTGCCCGAAGTATCCCCTAAGACTGTCCATTATTGAGGCATTGTAATTTTCATTATTCTTAGTCATTCTTCGTAATGCATTCAAAATTCTATTTTGACATCCTTATTTTCTTGGATTTGTATTCTGTCGCAATGTTTTGAATTATAATCGTTCTTGAATTTGCATTGCTTGTCTTATTTTCTCACCCTAATTGTTCTTGAATTGGCATTGATCGAGCTGTTTCAATCGGAATTATAGCTTTGTAGTTGAATTAACATCATACAAAATTCATCATGTGATTTATTTTATTCTGCAGAATGTCCGCTTAACACTTCCCTCACCCTCCACCTCTTCCTTCGTCATGTCGGATCCGCCGCTGCAGCCTGATATGGCTTCCCTGTCGTTCTTGCCCTCTAATGTACCTGAGGTATCCCCGAAACTGTTCGATATTGAGGTATTATAATTTTCATTATTCTTAGTAGTTCTCCATAATGCATTCAAAATTCTGTTTTAACATCTTTATTTCTTTGGATTTGTATTCTTGCACAGTGTTTTGAATTGTAATCATTCTTGAATTTGCATTGCTTGTCCTAATTCTTACTCTAATTGATCTTCAATTGGCATTGATCGAGCTGTTTTAATCCCAATTGTAGATTTGCAGTTGAATTAACTTCATTTAAAATTTCATCATGATTTATTTTATTCTTTAGAATGTCAGCTTAACGCTCCCCTCGTCCTCAACCTCTCCCTTCATCAAGTCGAATTCGCCGTCACAGCCTGACAGGGCTTCCCTATTGTCCTCGCCCTCTAATGTATCCAAAGTATCCTCGAGACTGTCTGACAATGAGGTATTGTAATTTTCATTATTTTTAGTCATTCTCCATATTGCATTCAAAACTCTATTTTAACATCTTTGTATCCTTGGATTTGTATTCTTGACAGTTTTTTGAATTGTAATCGTTCTTCAATTTGCATTGCTTATCCTATTTTTTACCCTAACTGTTCTTGAATTAGCATTGATCGAGCTATTTTAATAGCAATTGTAGATTCATTGTTGAATTAACACCATTCAAAATTTCCTCATGAGACCTATTTTATTCAAAATTTCATACTCTTAACTTTGCAATGATTGTATGATTCCCATATCATAGTTGTTCTTGCGTTTGGAGTCGCTACACAGATAAATATGGATTGCTCTTCTGCTGGCAGTCGCGGTCTTCTTCTTCGGGCCCGATCCACCAAGTGCCGGGTCGGACCATCCACTACACTGTCGCAGATGATGATGGCAACTTGGATGAGAGCTTTGAGAGGTCTTCCTTCATTTTCAATGAGCATAGCATCAACGAGCTGACGCGAAGATTGCAGGTAGAAACAAATCTCGGTGACATAATTGTCTGCGGCGCCAATCGAGTGAATGGGAGGCTTCGACCACTCTTTCTCCCGCTGCCACCTTCCAATGAAGCGATGGATGTTGTGGTTGTCCGGGCAGCATCAAGAGGTGAGTCTCTTCGTTACTTGATTCGCTCAGTGCTGCATATGGCTGTAATACCCCTGATTTTGATCCCTTCTTTTGTGTTTGCTGAACAGTTGAATTAGAATTTATTCAGTGTAAATTCTCTCCAGCTCCTTGGCTTTGTTTGGATCTTTGGAGAGAAAGGAAGGAGAGAGTAAAAAAAAAAGGAAAAGGATGGAAGGAAAAGGAAGGGTTGCTCTTTTTTCTCTTGTTTGGAAAGGATGAAAGAGGAAGGAAGGATAATATCAATTATCTTGTTTGATAGAGAGGGAAGAAAAAGAAGGGTTAAAGAGTTATGCGATAATTATATCATTCATAATAGAAATAAAAATGAGTGAAAGAAGGGATAAATAATAGAAAATGAAGGAGCTGGTTATTTTGGTCTTCCAATGAAATATGATCCCTTAAACTTATCCCCTTCCAGCTTACCCCCAATTTGGGGGTTAACAAATTTATCCTGAGAGAGAGTCTTTCCCTTCTTTCTTTCACATTCTCTCAAACAAGATAACTTATGACCTTTCACCTTCTTTTTCTTCCCCTTCCCTCTATTCCCTTCCATCCAAACATTATTGTTGAGATTGTTAAAAAAATGGAGTTGCATATGCCTGTTATAACTATAAAAATACACTTGGATCAGAAGCTCTCTATTCACAGCATTTTCCCTTACTAATTGGAATTTTGATTGCTTTCGGATCCCATACTATCTGCTTCACATGTAACACTGAATTTGAGATGCTTCCTTTCTTGGTAATTTTGCCACTTTTTGTTAGCACCTTTGATCATTTGCAATGGAGTTAATGTCCACTTGACTGGATAGATATTTTGAACCTGTACTTTGTTATTTCCATCTGGGATATAGAATATGTAGAATTGTAATTGAGCTGATTTTGAGCATGGATCAACTAAATTTGAATTGAAGTTGAGCTGTTCGTGAAACCTTCTCAGAACTTGCGGTCTTTGATTATATTTGCAGCAAAATTCAATCTTTAGATCCTAATTAATTTGACAGCCGAAATGCGTATCGAGTACTGAAAACTCAATTTCTTAGATTGATATCTTTATTTCCCTCCTAAAAGAGCACTAGAGTGATATCTTGGGGAAATACATTTAAATCATATATTACATTAGTATGTATATGTATGTGTGTATATAAAACCCACGGTTATTCGAGCTATAGAAAAGGTACACAATAGAGCTCCCAATGAAGACACTCTGTGTAGTTTGTTCAATCAGTTATCATTGGAAAAGAGGTTAAAAAAAAAAAAAGGAGAATTGTAAATATTTATTACACAAATCTCATTTTGTTCTGGTGCTATAAAGTGATTTTGTATTTAATGCTATGGCTAGATAGTTCAACCAAGAAGGTCTTGTAATGCTGGTGATGATATGCTGCATTTGGAAGAAGGGAAGGTTTTCAAGTCTCATTTGGAGGATAAGAAAATAGATTGGCTCTTAATCAAACTGGAAAACTTTTACACCATTAGTCAGTTTTTAAGTTGAAAGGATGAGATGGGATGAACAAATTTGCCGACAGAGTTGTTAAAGTATCTTCCATGATCTTAGAGTTTTTGGTGAAGTTAATCAGATTGCAGTGTTATGAATCGAAAGCCCATTTTATGAATTGAAAATAAGGATTTTGTGCATGCTTTGCTAACTTCTGGTTATTTCTTGAGATAAATAATAGCTTGCCAAAATGCTATAGTATGGACAATATGGATGAAAACAANCATCCTTTTATTCTTTTATTACATATATTGATTCTATCATTATTCTTAAGACTGTTCATGAAGCTCTATCTCATTCTGGATGGCGTAATGCTATGATTGAGAAAATGAATGCTTTAGATGACAATGGTACTTGGACCCTGGTACAGTTACCTGCAGATAAAAAGGCTATTGGATGTAAATGGGTGTTTGTAGTTAAAGTCAATCCTGATGAGACTATTGCTAGACTAAAAGCTAGACTGGTTGCTAAGGGATATGCTCAAACATATGGAGTTGATTATTCTGACACCTTTTCTTCTGTTGCTAAACTTACTTCTGTCTGATTATTTATTTTTATGGCAGCCATATATAATTAGCCTCTGCATCAAGTAGACATTAAGAATGCATTCATTCATGGTGATCTTCAGGAGGAAGTTTATATGGAGTAACCACCTGATTTTGTTGCTCAGGGAAAGTATGGGAAAGTGTATCATCTTTGCAAAACCTTGTATAGCTTGAAACAAAATCCTCGGACCTAGTTTGAAAAGTTTAGTCAGGTTATTGAAAAGTTTGGCATGAAGAAGAGTAAGTTCGATCATTCTATTTTCTACAAGCAGTTTGCAGCTGGTATCATCCTATTAGTTGTCTATGTTGATGACATTGTTATTACTGGAAGTGATAGTGGTGGTGTTTTATCTCAAATCTTTTCTTCATAGTCAGTTTCATACAAAGAATTTAGGAACACTAAAGTATTTTTTTGGTGTTAAGATGATAAGAAGTAAGAAAGGACTTTCTTATCTCAAAAAAAGTATGTGCTTGACTTCTTATCTAAAATAGAAAAATTGAAGGCTAAACCATGCAGCACTCCAATGGTTCCTAATTTGCAGCATACAAAAGATGGTGAGTTGTTTGAAGATCCTAGAAGATACAAAAGATTGATTGGAAAGTTGAACTATCTTACTGTGACTCATCCAGATATTGCTTATTCAATTAGTGTGGTAAGTTAATATATGTCTTTTCCAATTATCAATCATTGAAGAGCTGTAGAACAAGTTTTATGCTACTTAAAAAGAGCTTTTGAAGAGGAATCCTATATGACAATCATGGTCATACTAGGATTGAATGTTTTTCAGATGCGACTGGGCAGGATCCAAAGAAGATTGAAGATCTACTTCAGATTATTGTGTATTTATTGGAGAAAATTTGGTTTCATGAAAAGCAAGAAACAGAATGTTGTTTCACGTTCAAGTACAGAATCAGAATATAGAGCTGTGGCTAAGTCTGTGTGTGAAATAATATGGATATATCAGCTTCTTACTAAAGTGGACCTCAAGATTTCAATACCAACTAAGTTATGGTATGACAACCAAGCTGCACTTCATATTGCATCTAATCTAATCTTTCATGAATGAACTAAGCATATTGAGGTTAATTGTCATTTATTTCGTGAGAAGATTCAACAAGGTTTAATTTCTACAGTATATGTGAAAATAGAAGATCAATTGAGAGATATCTTCACAAAGACTCTAAATGGAGTTTGGATTGATTATCTTTGTAACAAGCTGGGCATGATAAACATATATGCACCAACTTGAGGAAGAGTGTTACATATTATATTTCTAGAATAAGAAGTAAATATATTTGATTCTGATTCATAGAAATTGCTACGGATTGCATTTCTAGAATAGGAAGTAGACTGCATTTTTATAATAGAAAGTAAATATATTTGATTCTGATTTATAGAGATTTGATATAATTAGTTTTCCTTCCTAACATGGAATTTGTAGCTTATATATACCTAAGAGATTGATGAATAAAAATATAAAGAAATTACTTTCTTCTTCCTTTTTCAGATTTCTAGTTGAAGACAAAGATGCATGTTATCTTTCTAATAATTCATGAAATTGGGTTAATTTCACTTAGCTCTCATTAAATGTGGGATATTTGCATATTCATCTCTAAATTTAAAAAAAAATTACAATCAATCTTTCAATTTAAATATAAGTTGCAATTGGCCCTTACCATTTAAGATGGGCATTAAAAGAAACAAAAAAGTTGTCATGTGATCATTAAAATATCATATTTTGATAATAGATAATGTGATAAAGAGCAACAACATCTGTTTTTACAAAAAAAAAAATGGTATTGATCGAGGGTATAATCGTTCTTTCCTTTTCTAGGTATATTAAATGGTATCTATAGTTGTCACATGGCAGTCATATATCCACTTTTCTGTTATTTTTAACCTTAAATTTAAATGACAGGGTTAATTATAATTGAAATCAAAATTGAGGGATTAATTGTATTTTTTTTTGTTAAGAAAGAAATGTGCAAATTTCTAATTGTTCGCACAATACAAAAAGGATCTATGAGATTCTAAATAACAGCGGCTTTGCTAAGAGAGGCTACAGATTGAGTCAACCAAAGAAATACATAATTTTGTTAGTGATAGGTAGAGTGGGAGAAAGGTAGTGGCTGGGACTTTGCTTTTGATCCAGTTGAAAATACTCAAGTTAAATTGAGCTTGTTTGCCTTTTCTCGTAGATAAGGCACTTGCTTGTTTAAAGCAAAGGCAATACATGCTGATGGCTATAACAACAAGCCTAACAAGAGTAATTTGGCATTCAATGCTTCATTAGATGGAACTTTAATAATTAGCTCTCATGAATTAATTAACCACCTAACTTTTAACTCCTCTATGGACACACACTTATCACGAAACATACTTAGGTAGTGTTTGACTCCTCAAAAGCTATCCTTAGATAAATGAATAGGATAGCATTTATCCAGGGGATAGCTAAGGGAATAAGCATCTTTTTAAAAATGCAAATATGCCATCAAGGGATAACTTTAGTTGTTCCTGGATTCCCTAGGGAATAAGTTCAGGGGATAACCCATGGTTAAATCCATAGTTGTCAGAACCGGACCGAACCGGCCGGTTGGACCAGTTGAACCGGGACCCGAAGGCCAAGCCGGTCCGGTTTCAATATAAAACCGAATATGTAAGTGACCCAGAATAACCCGGTTAACCCATCCGGTTCACCCATGAACCGTTCAATCAAACCCGAACCGGTTCGGATCACGGGTTTTATTAACATGTTAATCTTGAATTTTTTATTAAAAATTAATTTTTATTAATATAAATATATTTTTATATTAATATAATTGATCGATGGTTGAACCAGTGACCCAACGGTTGAACCAGTGACCGTGACCCGAGGCCTTGACCGGGTCAATGTCCGGGCCGGGTCTGACAACTATGGTTAAATATGGGTTATCCCTTTGGTTAAACTTTTTTAGATATATCCCCTCTAGCTATAGCATTTGGGGATAAGGGGTGGGGGATATCCTCCTTATTCCCCATATCAAACACAGCCTTAGCTTCTCACATAAAACAAATGAGAGGAACTACAATTTATAAAAAACTTAGAAGTTTGAGTTGGCTGTTAATTAGATGCAAAATAGGATCGGGTGTTAAAGTCTAATCCAAAGGACTGGAGATCAATTAAGCCTAATATTAAAGCCAAAAGTGATTAAAAATGTTGTGTGAGACATTTGATGGACTGTATGAGTCATGTGAGACTATGAAGGGTTCCTTGTCAAATGAGATGCATCACCTGATGATCTTTTGTTTCATAAGCACTTGTGACATTGTGTCATCCATGTTCAATTAATAACACTAACACTATTGATACAAAAGAAACAATAAAATCTCGTAGTCCTACACCCAAAAAAGTCAGCAATGTAGCTTGAATTTGTCCTTGGAACCCATCTTTGACCATCCTTCTCAACCTCATTATAGTTTCCAACCGTTTGGAGGTGAGATTTGGAAAGCATATACGCACTTTGATAAAAACATAAGAATATGGCTTCATTGACATGGAATAAGCAATGCCCATATATAGCTGGATGGTAATTTTGCAATAATTGATGAGTTGTGGTGACAGATTTTTTTAAAAAAAAAAGAAAAAGAAAAATTGATAGATAGTTGTGCTGTAGGAGATTGCATCAAATATATGGATTTGTATAATATTCTACAGCATGGGTTTATTTACATTTTTTTTATTAAATAGAAATCAGTCTATGATAGATTATATTTTATAGATTATCAAATGTGATCATGCATCAAACAAGTTAAGTATGCTAAATAAATTTAATTTTTGGAATAATTCTAAAGGGATCCTTAATTGGTGTTTGCCATTTGGACAAATATCGGATCTAACGAGGAAAAGCTAAAATATGAAAGCTACATGTGGTGAAGGGGATAAGTAGGAGGATAACCCTTAAATGAAGGGATATGCCAGTAAAACATCACAAGTCCTTGTCTCATAAGTACAAAAGGTAAGGCACAAGGAATAACCCTATTTTGCTATATTGATGGTATAAGGTTATCCTATGAATAAGTAAAACTTATGCCTTCTAATTACTATTTTATCCCCATCTACTCTTTAAAGACACTAGAATGTGGGAGGGTTTTTTTTTTTTTTTGCATGTGCTTCCTTGTAACTATTTGAAGTTGCATAATGTACATATTTACAAATATTTTATTTTACCTTTATATCCTTATGAATATATGATATACTCTCACAAATTTACTATTTATGTGTATCTTTATAAATTATTTTTTCATGTATATTTTCAAAATTATTTCTTTATACCTATATATATATCCTTAACTCAATAAAAAAGTGCAAAAAAAAAACTATAAAGTCTATATATGAATATAATTTTAGATATTTATAAAGGTGTATATATATATATATATATCTTCTCATTTATCACTCTAACCAAATGCCTAGATAAAGACTTTTCATGTAAAATGCCTTGTCACTTCTATATATAAGCTATATCCTTCTAAAACTTATACTTTCTACCAAACTAGTCTAAAGCATGGGGGGTCATTTTGATCTTTTATTTAGTTTCAAATTGGATATATTAATGGTAGGTTTGCTAACTAATACCATCAACAACTAGGAAGAATTAGTTGAGCATATGGAGGACCTTTATGATTGACTAGTTATTTAGAGTTTTGATATATTTGTCATTAGGCCTTGATTTCAAGTGGAAGGTTGCTGAACCCATGCATCCAACATCTGTAAATAGAGCCTAATATCTAATGGAGCGATCAAAAATATTTTCTAAGGTATTGCCTCCTTTTTCTCATTCCCGGAAGCCTACATTTCTTCCTAAATCTTTTTTCAACTTCTCTCACATACTTCTCTATTTTCTTACAATTCAATTCCCACCATTTTCATATATTTATTTTAGGTAATTGAAGGGGTCATCAATAGACTAGAATCGAGCCGACAATGCATTTTAGGCTCAAAGATATTTTTTTCAAAACTTCAAGTTTAACCTCATTCGAGCCCAACTTGAAATCTAATTAGGTCAACCCAATTTTCACTTGAGTTGCCAAATTAGCACCTACATTTGTTTAATAACTTTGGTTTGCTTTCCTTCTCCTTTTTAATGCCATGATTTTTCAAATTTATGGTGGGTCTCTAATGATCCACTTCATTATTTTATTAATATCTGCCATCTACACCCCTTCATATTTCTAAGGAAGCCGTCTACCATTGCCTTTTTTAAGCTGAACTAACCCATTATTGCAACCCTCCTTGACTCGCACCACAATGAGCTAGCCAAAATTCATCAAAAAGGCTCTACTCCTCTTGATCCTTGAGGATGCCACGTATTACCATATTGTCACCATCTCCACCTTTCATAATTAGGGAAGATAAATCATGCCAACAAATCATAAACAAATTGAGTTAACTTTAATATATAATGATGAATGGATCCAAAATTCAAACCTAATCCATATATTAATCGGATTAAAAATCTAAATCCAAATCTGACCCGTGTATTATATAGGTTATACAATGCAACCTATATAATCCATTAAACTTATATAATCTATGCAACTTGTGTGATCTGTATGACCCATATAATCTCTATAAAACTAATATAATTTGTATAACATATGTAACACATTTAATACTAATTTATTTATACAATAATTATATGTTAAAAATTATAGTTAAAGTATGAACAAAAGTTTGTTCATTTAAGAAAAAAAAAGAGAGAAGCATAAAATCCTTACATAAGTATATAATCATTATTATAAAATAATAATTAATTAAAAAATAATATTAACTTAGATAAATCAATCTGGTGGATCATATCCGAGTTAGTGGGTTGGGTTACATGAATTGATTCGTTTAATAATTCTATCAATTTTGGATAAGCAGCTCACCTCTAACACAGTTTATTCATTAATCATATCTAATGGATTAATTCAATTTTAATTTAAACCTATTTATGATTAACTCGAACATGTTAATTTTGTATCGGATTTAAATTGTATCCATGAGTCGTGTCCAAAATCATTGGCTCTATCCATAATGAAGCCTTAAAGATGATCTTGGCCATAGGTTTAAGTGATTTCTTCTTAATTATTGGAATCTCAAATCCCTTTAGAATTGATATTGTTCTACAAGATTTCCACCAAATTGACTTTCGGTCAGCATCCAAATTCATTTGCCATTACACCATCATCACCAATCATCTTCATCTTTCTAATGATCGTTTAGAAAACTTGATCAACCTCACCACCATGATCCACTCAAATAAGTGAATCTAACTCTAATGACAATTCATAAAATCAAAATACTTTCAACTTAACCTTCACCTTTTTCATCTTTACCATCATTGCTGTTAAGGTGACCCATGCAGGCACCTTGCCCACCTTCGCTAGGGGAAATTCTATTCGCGCCCACAAAAAACCTCTCAGCACCCGCATTTAAAAAAAAAAAAAAATTTACTAAGTACACCCACATGGTTACTCACTACACCCACCCATATTTTCTTAATCCCTAAATTACCCTCACACCCTTTCACCCCTCAAAATCACTCAGCACACCCTCACAACCCGCGCCGCCCCCCACCCCTCCCGCCCTCCACCGTTGTTCCCGGCGGAGCTCCTCCTCCCACCCTCCCGGCGAATCCCGGCGGAGCATCTCTTCCTTCCCGGCGGATCTCCGGCGAGGCGAGGTAAGTCCCTTTTTTTTTTTTTTTTACTTACCTCCCATGCCGGCGGAGCGGGTTGTCCGGCATGGGAGCTCCCATGCCGGCGGCGGCCCGGCATGAGAACGAGGAAGGGAGCCGGCGGGCCGCCGGCTCCCTTCCCGTTAAGCAATTTTTTTTTTTTTTTGTTTTTGGGCCGCCGGCTCCCTTCCGGTTAAGCAAAATTTTTTTTTTTTTTGTTTTTGTGAGTGCCGGCGGCATTCCCGCCGGGAGCTCCCTCTCCGGCGGGTTGTCCCGGCATGGGAGCTCCCATGCCGGCGGCGGCCCGGCATGAGAACGAGGAAGGGAGCCGGCGGCCCGCCGTCTCCCTTCCCCGTTAAGCAATTAATTTTTTTTTTTTTTTTTGTGAGAGCCGGCGGCATTCCCGCCCGGTGCTCCCTCTCCGGCGGGTTATCCGGCATGGGAGGCATGGGAGCTCCCAGATCGTTAATAGTAAACTTATTAACCCACTTGCACAAAACACTACTGAATTTTGGCAATTGCACTTATTGGCTTGGCAATTGCACTTATTGGCTTCTCATTCTTGATCAATTTAGTCTTATAATTCATAAATGTAAATCTGAATATTTTGTTCAGTTTCATCATATAACTTGTCTACTTGAATTGCATTTTGATTGACGTATATGCTGATACTCAGTTTCAGATATGGATGCTGGTTCCTCGCGATTTAGACCCACGGCGTCAGCCAGAAGACGTCGTGCCGGTCATGCTGAGGCCGAGGTTCCTGCTGCACCATCGCCCCCTGCTGAGGCCGTAGACGAGGACATGCCCGCTATGGACGTTGAGGGTGAAGCTGTCGGGCCATGTCCAGGAGGTCCAGAGGATGAGTCTGTCCTGAGTAGTTTCAGGACACATATAGCAGCCTCGATCTGGAGGCAACAGGTATTATTTAATTGCTATTGCATTTTACTTTCTTTAATGTATCATTACGATGCTGTGATATAAATTATTAATGGCATTTATATTACAGGAACGGGCTCCACTGAAGTGCATGAACCATGCTGCCAAGGTAGCTGAATGGCAGTGGTGGGAATCAAGGCAACCAAATAGGAAGTTCAGGGCAATCATAGAGCAGTCGGGCCTTATAGATCTAGTGCACTCCTCTTATCGGTTCACCGATAAGATTCTTGTCTCCGGCTTTGTAGAGAGATGGCAGCCCGAGACGAACACCTTCCATCTACCCTGTGGCGAGATGACTATTACATTGGACGATGTAGCCGCCATCTTAGGGATTACTGTCACGGGTTCCTCAGTGTCATGTGAGAGGATGAGCGATCGGGAAGCTGAGGACATCCTTGTTGAGCTATTGGGTGTGTCAGATACAGATGCGCGTCAGGAGGTTCTATCTGTACGTGGTCAGTCTGTTAGGTTAGAGTGGCTGAAGAGTCATTTTCACACTGTATCTGATAGAGATAGTCATCACAGGATAGAGTTTGCAGCGCGGGGGTATTTGCTATTTTTGATAGGGTGCACACTCTTTGTTGATAAAAGTGGAACGAGGGTGCCTATAGCTTATCTTGCTCTATTTAGGGATTTGGATAGAGTGAGATCATATTCCTGGGGTGCCGCTGCTTTGACTTTCTTGTACCGTCAGCTGGGGATTGCGTCTAGGGCATCAGTTAGACAGATCAGTGGATACATGACGCTGCTCCAGGCTTGGATTTATGAGCATTTTCCAGATCTCACTCCTCATCCATCCCTTGATTATACTGATGCGAGGCCCCGCGTGCAGCGTTGGCATCCTGGCACTCCATCACGTACCTCGATGGACCATTTAGTTGTTCTTCGTGAGTCATTGGACGTTTTGAGGGCCGATCAGGTATGTACCATGATGTGTCGCTTGTATATTTAAGTTTTTTTAATTTGCTATATATGACCTAGCTGGGTATTGTTTATATGTTGCAGGTCATTTGGGATCCCCATCGTCATCAGCGAGCTGATCGTCCGTTCCTAGACATTGCATTCTTCAGTGGATGCCTAAAGTGTATGGATGTCGTAGAACCCTATCATCCTGAAAGGGTTCTACGACAGTTTGGTCGGATACAGACGATCCCTCGCGCGCCACTAGCCCCTGCGCGAGCCAGTAGAGGACCGACAGCAGGATCGTACCGTATTGCATATGTCTTCTTGGATCAGTTATGGGAGGAGTGGGAGGATCACGTACTGAGCCAACGTCGTAGGAGCCATCCGGTTGTCCGACCATCGGACTGTGTTCCAGGATATATGGATTGGTATTCTCGTATCACGCACTTGGTTGTCCACCCCCCAGAGAGCCGATCCAGCATATATGATCGTGCACGAACTGAAGATGTCGATGTTGATCTTGACGTTTACCGGCGGCGCTGTGAGGATGCCATCAGCATTGCTACCGACACTCTACATATGGGTCGGGTGGAGATTGCATCATTTGGGACCGACTACATGTACGATGTTATGTCGCATATGGTTGATGTTCTGCAGGGTCAGCACATCTCGACTGTTGAGCCTGATGTGCCTGGACCTAGTCATGCGACACCTGATGTGCCTGGACCCAGTCATGCACGACCTGATGTTCCTGGATCTAGTCGGGCACCCACACAGCAGTATAGGCGTCGACGACGACGGGCTGGGGATTGATTGGGATGGGATTTGTATTACTTTTGCTTGTTACAAAGTCAATATTTTGTTATATGTAACATTCAAAGCAAATGAAATGAAATGAAAGTTTTAATTCCAAATTTTTTATCTTATTTACAAACATTTCATCCCTTGCCATTCCGTTTCATCCGTGCCATCCCGTGCCGGTACGTGCCGGGCCGCTTGTATTAACACCGCACAATTATCGCGCAAATCACATTGATTATATCTAAAATATAATGACATTTGTTATTGAAAAATATCAAAGGCCAATCAAAGGCGTGCCGTGCCAATGAAACGCTTGCCGGGCCAATATTACGCCTGGGCCATCAATTGCTACCCCGTGTCGATCTGCGCACCAGATGGCCCGGGACCCATATCCTCCTCGACATTCCACTCAACCACAAAGCCCCGTGCCGGGCCGTGCCGGCCCGTGCCGGTGGCGTGCCAAATTTTATTAAAGATTTTGAAATAACTCAATAAATCACTCATTTTAAAATTGGTTGAAAATATAATTTGAGTACCCTCTTGTCTGCGCACCCGACGGCCCGGGGACCATATCCTCGGACCCATTCCACACAACCAAATAGCCGCGTGCCGAATTATCCTCCGTTCGGTCTGACAGAGCCGAACAGAGGCAAACTGTTCGACCCTGTGTGGCCGAACAAATTGCCTCTGTTCGGCTCCGTGTGGCCGAACAGAGGCAATTTGTTCGGCCACACAGGACCGAACACGGTTTTTCAGGGGTAAAGGCCTGTGTTCGGTCCTGTTTGGCCGAACAAATTGCCTCTGTTCGGCCACACTGGGCCGAACAGAGGCAATTTGTTCGGCCACACAGGGCCGAACAGTTTGCCTCTGTTCGGCTCTGTCAGACCGAACGGAGGATAATTCGGCACGCGGCTATTTGGTTGTGTGGAATGGGTCCGAGGATATGGTCCCCGGGCCGTCGGGTGCGCAGACAAGAGGGTACTCAAATTATATTTTCAACCAATTTTAAAATGAGTGATTTATTGAGTTATTTCAAAATCTTTAATAAAATTTGGCACGCCACCGGCACGGGCCGGCACGGCCCGGCACGGGGCTTTGTGGTTGAGTGGAATGTCGAGGAGGATATGGGTCCCGGGCCATCTGGTGCGCAGATCGACACGGGGTAGCAATTGATGGCCCAGGCGTAATATTGGCCCGGCAAGCGTTTCATTGGCACGGCCCGGCACGGGATGGCACGAATGGAACGGGATGGCACGGGATGGAATGTTTGACATTGATCGAAGTGTATACAAACAATTTACACACATAAGAAGATAAAAAAAATGATATTCAAAACTTTCATTTCATTTCAATTGTATTGAATGTTACATAAACAAAATGTTGACTTTGTAACAACCAATGCACTCTACAACTCAACAGTCTCGCTAAGTATTACATCGGACGATATATTTTCTCTGAACTGTTGAATCCTAGATTCATAAGAATTGGCCCATCCGGAAGCACAAGGTAAATGCTATTTTAACCAGTTGGTTGCTATTGGCGGTACTGGATGACCCGGCAACAAGAAAACCTACACAGAGTAATCAAGTTTAAAAAATCGTCAAGAATAACAGCAATGTCTTAAATTTAATACCTCAACAAAGAGTAATATATTTAATACCTC
The DNA here is from genome assembly GCA_900491605.1 of Calamus simplicifolius. Lineage (NCBI taxonomy): Eukaryota > Viridiplantae > Streptophyta > Magnoliopsida > Arecales > Arecaceae > Calamus > Calamus simplicifolius. The sequence goes on along the minus strand of UESW01004612.1, from coordinate 429,211 downwards.
AACAAAATGGTTGCTATTAACGAAGGCCACTGCAATGTCTTTACGGGATACAAGAGGAAGAGGCACTGATCTGAGCGGTAAGAAAGTCAGACATTGTTGCAAGGAGAGGTGGTACACGACAACATTGTAGCATGATGCTATAAGATGCCCCATATCTGGCATGGTCATCCACCGGTCATATGGCGGACAATCCTCAAAATATGATAATGCATGAGCGATCTCGTCAACCCTCCCCTCGACAGCATACAATGCGCGATAGTGCTCTATATGACAGTTCAACTCATGTAATAAATCCCTCCTGACACGTGGCCAATCTTCCTCTCCGAAGCCAAGTAAGTCAGCAATTGCTCGAAATCCACAGTTGCCATCAGCTTTGACATCCTTGATGTGCTGGATGAATGCCCTCAACCCGTCTGGAAGTTGATTTATATAGATCATTGGCTTATGTGACCGGATTCGTTGACGAATAACCTACAAATTGTAATGAATGATATGAATTATATAAAATATAACGATAAGCTATATTAAAGAAAAGCTTCGTACCTTCTTCTTTGGCTGCCCCTTCGGCATCTGCATCCTTGGGATCCCTAAAATATTTTGCTGCGAACCAGGTGAATAACTATCCTGTCCAGATAGAACCAACTCAAATGCGGAAGGGTCACGGCGAGTAGAAGTATCAACCTCCAATGAAGCCCGCCCACGTATACCGATCTTCCTTTTCGCAGGTTCTTCAAGAGATGTACTATCAGGACTTGCAATCTCTCTTAATTTCTTTAACATTTGCAATTGAGATGCCCCATCTAACTGCTCGAATTTCTCGGCAATTATATTCAACTCTGGTTTACAGGTCAACTTCACACTTTGCACATTTTTAGCAGGCTGCATATCAAGTTTCGTCCAATGAGGATCTATGCAGTCGAGGGGAATAGGCTGACCTTTCATCCTATACCGCAAAATCTCATGAGCACATGGTAAGCCATGTGTGCGTCGAATAGCACACCCACAAGCTGATTCATGAATCTCAGCTGAATTGGCCCGATTCGATTGGGCAAGGATATGATTTAATGCACATATAGATATGAATCCTCGCAGTTCTTTGAATTCAGCAGGCTTAAAGTTGTGTTGCACGACCGTCAAACTCTTCTCGAATGAGGCTTTAATGTCGCTGTGCTGTAGCTCAATCAAACTATTTATTTTTGTCCAAGAAGACTCGAAAGTACCTTGGCTTGAACCAAGCTGTCTTTTAAGCCTTGCATGTGCACTTTCAGCCCTAGTAAAGTAAGAAAATTAGATCAAAGTTATATATCAAAGATAAAAATATAATATATGAATTGTAATACCTATTTGTTGTCACATTCCCGTAGTGCCTATAATTGTCCGTCCATGCTGAGACAAATCTTTCCCTGTATTTGCTCAACCAGGTATCTGATACATATCGCAAGGCATCTGGATACGAACTGAAATCTCTCTGAAGTGCACTCCAACGAACATTATAGTCATCTTCTGTGGCTGACAGGACCAGTATATTCCAACTCATTATAAACATATCCTATTTCTCCTTTGTTTCAAATAATCTTTTGCATTGAGCCAGAACATTCCTACTAATATGCCATCTACATAACATATGTGAAGATGTAGGAAATACCCTCTTAATTGCATTCAATAGAGCCAAATCTCTATCTGTGATTATCACCTCAGGCAAAACATCAGCATCCATGACACTGCGCAATCTATCTAATGCCCATGTATAGTTATTTTCCCGCTCAGAGTCCATGTATGCAAAAGCAACAGAAAATGTGAGATTAGTTGATGTCACCCCCACAATCTCTAACAAAGGAAGACGATATCTATTCGTCTTGTATGTGCAATCCATAATCAATACACGAGGAAATGCACGTAACAAATCTATACATCCAGGGTGTGCCCAAAACAAGTCACGCACCACGTCAGTACTACCGCAACTCCTATGCCACTCAATATATTTAGCATCGGCTAATTGACCAAGAAGATGTTGCATCTGTGATCTCCCTGCTTTCTCTAAAACCTTACACCTCTGGCGTGCATTGTAGATCGTCTTCATTGTCGTAACATTGTGGGCATCCCTTTGCTTCAATGTGGACAATATATCCTTTGGCCGAACCAAAGTTTTCGACATATCCACTAACAATGAAGTCTCCTCCCTAGATAATCTTCCAGCATATGAGTGTCCCTCGAAATGCTTCGCAGACGGATGATTGTGCACTCCACAAATAACCTCCAAAATCCAATCATCCGCAGTGTCCAATTTCCTTCCTCTTAATAAAAATGGGCATCCACACTTCTTTGTACCACTAGCCCTCTTCTTTGATCCCTTTTCCTTTTCCTTTCCGCTTGTGCATTTGTGCTTACCGCTCCTTTCGCAACCTAACTTGATTCTTGGTTTCCTAACATTGCTTCCCGAATCAGATGTTTTAATTACAATAACTAATCCATTCCTCCTCCCAGCTTCCCGACACCAACTACACAATTCTTCTCTACTCTTGAATATCTACACAATAAATAGTATAATTTAGCAAGTATAGTATAAAATTAAAACAAGTCAGCAACAATTGCAATCAAAATTATCTTACTTCGTAAGTTGTAAATTCATTTGTGTAATCCATAACACAATCTGAGCCAATTTTGCTTGATTCGGTTGACGCATCATCCTACAAGGATAAAATAATATGTTAAATTTATATTTGGAACATAATGGTTTCGTTCGGCTAAGTATGGCCGAACGGAATAGATTTGTTCGGCCAGGACTAGCCGAACGGAAGAGTTTTGTTCGGCCAGGGCTGGCCGAACATAAACAATATGTTCGGCATAACCTAGCCGAACAGAATGCATCTGTTCGGCCAGGTTAAGCCGAACATATTGTTTATGTTCGGCCAGCCCTGGCCGAACAAAACTCTTCCGTTCGGCCCTGGTAGGCCGAACGGAACGCGTTCCGGGAAAAAAAAAAAAGACGATTCAGATTTTAAAAACGAACCTTATCGTCACCGTCGCCTTCCCAGATTACTAGTTGCTTCTCCATTGTTGAAATGAGAGCTTTAAACCTTGTCTAGACCCTGATTTCAGAGACAATCGTTGAGAGAGGGAGGAGGAAGGGAGATGGCTGTGCCTGGGAGAAAAGTTTGAAATGTTATCAGGGGTTTTGATCATGTGGGTGTAGATAGAAATAAGCAAGGGTAGATAAGTAATTACATCTTAGGGTATTTTAGGTATTTTAATTTTATGTAAGTGTGGGTGTGGAGAGTAATCGTTGGGGTGCCAATAGAACGACTCCTTCGCTAGCCCTCCACCACCTCCCTCTCCCTCCTTAAAACGTTAGCTTCCCTTCTACGACATCGTTGTCTGGTTTGACCGTTAACCTAGAGTTATATAAAACATATATAATTATTGAGGATCATCCTTTCGCCACGTAGTCTGGGTGGTGTAGTTGGTTATCACGCTAGTCTCACACACTAGAGGTCCCCGGTTCGAACCCGGGCTCAGACATGTTTTTAAAATTAATATTTTTTCTTCTGAAAAAATTGAAAATGAAAACTTAAACTATATTTTTCTTTTTCCTCCAAAACATTGAAGTTTGAAACTATTATTTTTTTTGAGATTAGTTAATATATTTTTAAAAGGTAAAGCCCCAAAATTTGAGAATATTTTGAAGAATGGGTACCGATATATTTTCAATTAAGCTTTTGTTTTTTTCTTCAAAAGATTGAAGTTTGAAGCTATTTTTTTCCTTCAAAATTAGTCGATATATTTTAAAAAATAAAAGCCTTAAAATTTGAAAATATTTTGAAGAACAGCTACCATAATTATTAAGAGACGCTCTTTATCTTTTGTATACATATAATATTAACAGCAAACATTACGTAGTCCTCTTTTGTTAATCTTTCTGAAACTTTGATATTCATATCACTTAAAAAGATAATATTATTATTTATGAGCAACCAATTCCACTAATAGTAATAATTATAATAAAAATTAAAGGCTAGGTTATTAAGTACTAGCCTCTTCTTCCCGCATAGTTCGAAAAATGTTGTTGGAAATAATGATTAAAATGCTCAATTAGAAACAAAGAAGTGCAATTTTTTTTATCGAATTCCAAATTGACACAAAACATATGAGATAATATTAAAATAAAAAATAAAAAGTGTTAGGGATCACATATGGTCCTAATGCTTTTGTATTTTTATTTTACTCAAAACCTTTTTAACTCAAGCATGCTAAATCTACAAAAAAAAAATTATATTCATTTGTTAGCCCTAAATTATCGTATCCTTATACCCTTAAATTATTTTATTTAATAATTTTTTAAAATAACTTTTTCATCATTCTTTTATCTCTTCTTTTTACTAAAACTCTTTTTTTTCTCTTAGTTTTGCTAGTTTATATATAGTCTTTTCACCTTCTTTTGTATAGTCTATTATATAAATTATCATAGATTTTAAGTTTAGTATTATTTACCACTTTTTTAGTTTTTTTTGGTATCCATATACTTTTTAAGACTTTATTTATCCCTAATCTCTTGCCAAATTTTATAGTTTGTCATTTTAAGCTTGACGACAGCTTGAACTTCCTCGTTCCACCACTAAATTTTCTTTCCTACTAATCCTACTCCTTTTGATTCTCTTAGAACTTCTTTTGTTATTTTTTATGCGTTTAGTTGCTTTTTCCATATTAAATTGGGATCACTATTTATATTCATAGTTATTTCTCTTACTAACTTTTCTTTAAATAATTCTAGTTTTTATTCTTTCAAATTTTACCATTTAATTTTTGGATTAATAGTTTTACATTTTACTCTATATTTTATTTTTATCCATATGTCTGCTACCATTATCCTATGTTGTGAAGTTAAACTTTCTTCTGAAATAACTTTATAGTTTTTGCATGTTATTTTATCTACCTTTCTAATTAAGAAAAAGTCTATTGACTTTTATTAGATCCATCTTTAAATATTAATAAATGTTCATCTCTCTTTTTGAAACAAGTATTTGCTATTATTAGATCATACGCTGCAAAATCTAATAAGCTCATGCCGGCTTCATTCCTATTTCCAAATCTATATCCTCTATGTTCCATTTCATAACCATCCCTTTATTTACCTATATATCCATTAAAATCTCCTTCCAATATATCTTTTTTTGTGTGGTATTTCTTGCATTACTTCATTTATGTCTTTCTAAAATTATGTCTTAGTTTATTTGTCTAATCCTACTTGTTCTCACCTATAAGTTTTAGTGATATAATCCGATTTCCTTTTCTAGTTACCTTAACAATATATTCCTTAAAATTCTTATCTACAACTATTCCTACTTCATTATTTTTTTTTTTTTCCAATATAATATAATTTATATCATATATTCTTTATTTCTTTAGATCTTTCACTTATCCATTTAGTCTTTTGTAAGCATATTATATTTACTTTTATCCTAGTCATAATGTTCACTATCTTCATAGTTTTACTTATTAGTGTTCTTATGTTCTAAATTGTTGGAGGCAGATGCAATGCGTCTCTTAACGGGGATGTCCTATCTTTCACAAAGTTTGATTTAGTAAATTTATGTTTTAAGGGATTTGAGGAAGGTTTACACTGGCTATCAGCTACCTAACGCAACCATCCTCCTCTACTCGAGCTTGAGACCGGCGTTGGTGGAGTTTATATTATAATATTATATTATCTTATTATATTATATTATTATATTATTACATCATTATATATTATATTATCGTTTCATAGAAGTTAACGATATTTCTTTTAGTTTTTATCTACTTTTTAAAAAATATTATTTATAATAAAAATATCGAATTCACTTATCAACATATTTTTAAAGAAAATAAAATAAAATTATTTTTAGAATGAATGAAAATAAAATATAAAAAATGTTTCCGAAGGCGCAGCCAAAAATAACCTACGATCTCTCTTGTAGAAATTTTTATGAATAAATTTAGCCTTCGTCATTTGTCTAATTTGTCTAATGCCGTTCCCATGAATATTTCTATACAGGTGTCAGGAAGATATTCGTCCTTCACCTTGGATGGACCTCTCTGCGGAGGTCAGCGCTTGCCAATTTTCCGGGCTACGGATTTGGTAGCGGCTTGGCTGACTTTGGATTTTCCACAAGAGGGAGGGAACCAGGCGGAAGCTTTCATTGATCTCTCCGCTAAACTTCTCTCTATTCTTTTGGTCTCTTCCTCCTCGCGTCCTCGGACTCCCAACGCCTCTTCCCCTATCCCCTTAAATCTCACTCTTTTTTCTATTTCTTCTCTTGGATTCCTCTCGTCCATTTCTTGGGAGTTTCTTGGTTTTCGGCGACGTAGATGGCGATCAGTTGCCATCCGAACCCTGTTCTCTTTGCCGTAAATCGTCAGCGAACCTCTCCCATCAAGACCAAGACCAGTGATTTGTGGATTTCTCGTCGACGATGCAAAGGATTTTGGTTTCGGTCTTCACGGGTTCGGGAAGTTAGGGTTCACTGCAGTTTGGAGGTGGAATTTTTTTTTTTTTTTTTGCTATTTTGCATTCTATTGTCTTTGGATACTTGTAGTGCATAAATATGCTTTTTCTTGACGTCTTTCAATTCAACTGGTTTTTTCTTTTGATGAGAGTTGGCTGCTTCTTTGGGTTGTGCGCGTGTGAGGAAGACATTTGAAAAATAATTACGATATTGTTTAACTTGGAAAGGTTAAAAATTTATGTATTGCGCACAGACTTGATGTATCATTGATAGAGACACTCTGTATGGATATTGTTATGTGATGATTAAAGGAGTCACATTTGTCTAGGATAAAAGTTTGTTGGTTATCTTTGCAAAGCCAAAGTTATTTGTATCTCTCATGTATATGATCATGATTATTGAATCACTAATAGTGGTAACCAAACAGTTCCAACCGTTTAACCCAGGCAAAGGTTTAATAGCGTGAGAACAACTCAACTCATCTTCATCTAAGCCATTTCCTAACTACATGGGGTCGGCTACATGAATTTGCTTCCTCGGCTCTACTCTATTCAGGACCAAGTCAACATTCAAATTATAAATAATTATATCTTTTTAATTATTTCTGTCCATATTAGTTTAGGTCTACCTCTACCTCTATCCTTACCATAAATTATTAAAAGATCACTCTTTCTCACTAAAGCATCTAAAGGTCTACGTTGTATATGTCCAAATCACCATAATCGATTTTCTCTTATTTTATCTTCAATTGATGCTACTCCTATCATTTCTCTTATATATTTATTTCTAATTCTATCTTTAAAGTTTTACCACATATCCATGTTAACATATACATTTCTGTTACACTTAAGTATGAGAACAAGTCGTTTAACTTTATTTATCAAAATGCTAGAACCCTTTGAGATTATCATAATTGTTTCATATCTAATTCCTGGGTGGTCTATACTCCAAAAGGTGGATTTTTTGTTATCTTATAGGGTGTTATAACTAACTCATCTCAAAGGAACCATGGTGTAATTGCATGGACACCAACTAAGAGATGAGATGGAATCCCAAAAATGCAGTTTTAGACTCTAAATAAACTTTCAATATATATAGCAAGATTTTCTGAGGCGTCATATAATAGGCTGGCTCGGAATGCTCATGTGGTGCAAATTTGTCAAGTTCAAACTCCAGATTTTTTCCCTAAATAACATTGTTTGGGCTAAACTAGAACAAGATTTTTAAAATCAAAGATATTGCTCTAGGTGGCCAAAATAGAGATGAACCATGATCTTGGTTTATCTTGGCTGGTTAGAAATATGGAGGAAATATGAATGAATCAAGATTTTCCAATATCTTGGCCAACATGGTAAATCCAAGATTGTCAAACCATATTTAGTCATCGAATTTGAAATTTATTGATAAAATCTATTTGAAGAAATCAAAAGGTGATTGAAAAATATTTATTGGTGTGTTTATATTGTAACGGTTGATATCTCTAGATCTATCAACTTTCATTGGCCAAGATAACGGGGAACAAGATAATGGGGTGCCTGATACCAATACAAATGGAGACTGTAGACAAGATATTAGCTGAGATGAACCTTGGACTTATACTTTTTTATGATCACGCGTGATCAAATTTGACTGCTAGCTTGGTGTCATTATGTAATAGGTTGAACACCCTATGACCTCTTTGCACCTTTCAATTATTGTCTTAGAGGAGAGTCAAATTCATTTTAAAACCATGTCATTTGCTTAAAGTAGATCTTAATACATTTTCAATTATATTTAAACTAGAAAGCATTATAGCGATTTAGTGTACATTCTATAAATCAAACAAAATTATATAAAATTCAGAACAACTTGCAAAGGGGCTGGGGGCTTGTTATCCACATTCTATGCAACTTAGTGCCATGTTGTTAACATAGTGGTGGTTGCTATGGTCTCAGCTACTTGTTTGAATATATTTATTCTATTTTTTATTAGCTGTAGCCACAATGAAAAACAAGAAAAAAAAAGACAAATAACTATCTTTACAGGTTTTTTTTTTTTTTTGGGGGGGGGGGGGAGGGGGGAGGGTTGTGAAGATGAAAGGTGACACTAGTAGAACTTCAGTTAGGTTATTGAATAGCAATATGAATCTTTTGAGACTGCCTAGGGCTGTTCTTAACTTATCCAAGTGTATTGACCATCATGGATCATTTCTCGAAGGCAAAATAATACAAACCTATCCCATAGTGAAAAATAAATGACCAGAGCCGACTGGAACAGAGTTGAATCTTTGGAGGAGGCCTAAAAATGTTATCTCTGGTTGTAAATTATCCATAATTTTGCTTGCATGTTGTGCAAGTGACCAAATTTTAATTTTTGGAGGCCTATATTTTGAACTTTTTCTTTGTATCATTTTGACCCTAGTTTTATGCCCTCAAGCAGCAACAATCTCTTTTGAGTTGGTACAAATGATATGGCTCTAAACACACTAATAGTTGAAATCAATGACCGAGAAATGTTTGCCTTTAAAAGTTTAGTTATACAATTTTTTCTAAGAGTTCTTGTTTGCTTAAGAAATGCTTGAAAATCAAAACTGTTAATATGATTCAAAGGTTGAAGAGTTATGGAGGTCTATAAACCTAACAGACCAAAAACAAGAACCTCGTCCTGGATATCAGAGTGCCAAAGCCTACTAGCGCACGTCTCATTGCTTCTTCCTCTTTTGTTTAAAGTTTCTGTTCTTATCCATGTCTCATTGGTGCCATAATGGAAAATTTCAGCAATACGGAGCTTGCATAGTTTTTCCCCTTTCATGATATTTTATCCTTATTGTATTTAAGACTTTTCTTCAACAACTGTAGTTGCACCTGAGTAGTTATGCATCTACATGAAAGGAGAATGCCCCATAGCTTGCCTTAGACTGGCTTTTTTCATCCAGACTTTTGCTGTCAATTATTTGACTAGTTATAAGTTTTAAGACCACATATCTGAACAAGTTTCTAATACCAGGATGGTAGAAAGAAATAGAAACAACCAAAAAGCAATGAGGACTGCTGATGCAAGACAATTCTAGGGAACACTCCTATATGCAATGCATACGAGCTAACTGATTTATGATCCTAGTTGATCAACTTGTATTGATAAAAATAAAGGACAATAAATTAGATTCATGCAGTAATTGATTAATCAGAAATGCACAAATGAATGTGAAGTCTAAACTAGAATGCCTGTAGCATTCTGTTCTAAAAGGAAATGAACATCAAGAGGTTTAAGATTAATCCCAGCTTTGTTGCCAGAAGAGGGGCTAATCTGCAATTTGTTTTTAGCAAAAAAAGTATCAGGGTTTTGGGGATTTCAAAGGGGCTCTATAGGAGATTAGATGGCTTTCTTGAAAGGCTACTGCTGCTAGGAACTGCCATAGGTAGGGCCAGCTGCAGCAACAGGTCCAGTTGGTCCTGACGGAGTTTCTAGAGGATAGGTTGATGGGAGAGTAGATTATAATTTAGGAAAAAATACAACTCAACTCAACTCATCTAAGCCTTTTCCCAATTACATGGGGTCGGCTACATGAATCTGCTTCCTTCATTTTGTTCTATTCAGGATTAAGTCGACATTCAAATTACAAATAATTATATTTTATTTATTTATTTTTGTCCATGTTAGTTCAGGTCTACCTCTACCTCTATCTTTACCATGGATTATTAAAAGATCACTCTTTCTAACTAGAGCATCTAAAGGTCTTCGTTGTATATGTTCAAACCACTGTAATCAATTTTCTCTCATTTAATCTTCAATTGGGGCTACTCTTATCATTTCTCTTATATGTTTATTTTAATTCTATCTTTTAAAGTTTTACCACATATCCATCTTAACATATGCATTTCTGTTACACTTAATTTATTCACATATTGTTTTAGTATTGCCCAACACTCTGTTTCATATAGCATAGCTGGCCTAATAGTGGTTTTATATAATTTTTCTTTTAATTTTAATAGGATGCGCTGATTATACAATACTCCCGAAGCACTCCTCCACTTAATCCATCCTGCTTTAACTCTATAATTCATATCTTCACCTATTTCACCTTTTTGCTGGATAATTGATCCCAAATACCTAAATGTTTCATTCCTTGGTATCTCTTAGCTTGCAATCTTCTGTTTCTTCATTTGTATTTCTACTTCCATTAAAATTACATTTTACATATTCAATTTAGTTCTACTATAAAAAAGAATAAAAAGGAGAGGTGAGAAGAGAAATGAAAGATGGATGGAAACAAGAGGAAGATGAGAAGACATTCTAATATGAAATGCACGAAGGTCGTTATTGATCGTAGACTCTGACTGATCAATTTTGTGCTGTTAAAAGTAGAGGAAGAGGAATCATATGCATTCAAAAATCAACCAGTCATAAAACACCCACATGAAGATAAAGGCTAAACTAGAATGCCTGCAGTTTTCTTTTCTAAAAGGAAAAGAGCAATAACTTCTTCTCAGATCAATCCCAAGTTTGCTGCAAGAAGAGGGGCTAATCTGTAATTATGTTTTAACTAACAAAAAAAATCAAGGTTCTGGGGATTTCAGAAGGGGTCATACAGGAGACAAGTTGGTTGCCTTGAAGGGGATGCTGCTGCGAGGAGCAGCCACAAGTAGTGCTATCAGCAGCAATAGGTCCAAAGTAGATGGAGGTTGACTGCTGAAGAGTAGATTGTAATTAGGGAAAAGAGAATGGAGAATAAATAGAAGAAAGAAAGGAGAAATAGACAGATGGAAAGGAGAATAAGATAGGAAGAGGACTGTAGGAATCGATCTCCTGGCAGGGCATGTATCATGCCTGCCAATGTACTTTGCTCTGCCAAAATGAACGATTAAATAAGAACTTAATGGTTAAGTAAAAATATTCTAAAAATAATTAATTGGTGTTGCTGCATGCTGTGGCAATGTCTAATGCTGGCCCTTCATGATAATATATTCTTAGATATTTTTTAAGATAAATATGGTTCAACCTACAGTATGCAAATTTTGACTCTCTATTCACCACCCAAGGCAAACTCGATGGATGCATGCCTTTCTATGATATCCTTTTCAGGTCAAACTTTTTGGAGCTAGTACTATATGTATGCATGTATTGAAAATTTTTGGGTGCCAAGAATCAGCTCAAATTTAAAGCTTGGTACCAGAATAGGAGTTTGAGTCACAGAGAAATGGTATTATGTTATCTTTTATGCAAAGAAGGCTTAGGGTTGGTTTGATTACTGTCATGGTTGGAAATTGATTTATGCTCCTTGTGGTTTAGGTACTTTGCTCCAGCCATGTAACTAGGAGACCATCCTTATGATTTAATATGTAGAATCAAATAAGTTACAATGTTTGAGATATCTAAATGCCATCTTCTTTGATATGCATGTCAGGTCATACACTTCACCTTCCTTATCCCTCTACACTAGTTTCTTTTTTAAAGAGTTCTTTTTCCCGTCACTTTGTAGTCCTAGTATTGTAGGGGCTACACTTAAATTATAAGAGAAATAAGTCCTTGTTAAGGATCCATGCTTTTTATTACAAATAAACCATCCAACAGCATTGAGGCACTAGGATCACCTATTTAGGAGAGAAGTTACATCTGAGGATATTTCTACGGCTGCATGTATGCCTGAAAGGAAGTTATGCGGACAACTAAAATATGAGTTTGGTATTTTAGAGTACATTTATTAGAGTACATTTACTTGCAAGTACAACGTAATAACGTCAATCTATTTCAAGCATTGTATGTTATGCATTATGCAAGGTTCGCTATATCAAAAATTGGTACTGTTTTGATATCGGATGATACAGTTCAATATGAGGTTCGCTATATCAAAAATTGGTACTGTTTTGATATCGGATGATACAGTTCAATATGGGGTATGCCGTATTAAACCGATGGTGTACTGGTCATCTCGTACTAAACCAATGATATATTGGTTAAATGAACTGTAAGGTTTCAACTCATAAATTGCCTCATACCGAGTTGAATTGGATGGTTCGACATGGTATAGGATGGTTTGGCATGGTATGAGGTCAGTATGAGATTGGTAAGAGATGGTTCTTGGCTATATAAAAAATTAGGGGTGGTATCAGTTTCATACCATTTCGAAATGGTGAACCATTCGGGCTTCATACTGATACAATTTAGTATGCTCTATATCAAGTAGTTCGATGTGGTTCGGCATAGCTTGATGCTATACTTTGATGTATGTTATCTAACAAGTTTGCTCCTTGTAAAAGTTATTTGTGGTCAATCTCTAAGTTGCATGATATATGATTGAATGTGTCATCTCTGTTATGTTGCTAATTGTTTTCAGGGAACCTCTGACTTGTATCATTGATAACATTGATTTCTAAAACAAGTACCATTTTCTAAATTTCTTCAATGATTTGGTAATTATATAAATTAATATTCTTTGTTCAATTAATGAACGATGTACCAAGCCAAACTGATCAAAATTCGGTTCAATTTAACCCTTTGGATCAATATAGCAAGCAAATCGGCTTGAACTGTTGAGAACCAACCTAAATTGTACTAAATTGCTTTGTTCGATTCAGGCTGGTTTGGGTGGTTTTTGGATTAGCAGGTGAGCATATGGTCTCTTGTGAGCTCGCATCCTTTCTCTTATTTTTATTCAAAATCATTTAAGTAAATGTCATCCTCTTTCCTCTTTTTTCCTTTTCATTAACTTAAAAGTTCTTATGGAAATAAGAAAATGCATCTATATCAATTTAACAAAATATTAGAAAAATTAAATTTCTTTAAAATAAAAAGTTAGTTTTCACTCTTAAAAATAAATTCGGAGAATTTAAGGAAATAGTACTTTAGCAAATATCAAGTGAGAGTATTTCCACTTTGGATAAAATCCTAGAAAATCAATTTAACTTAGAAATGATAAGAAAATAAGATATTAAGAAAAAAATATTTTAAAATATAATTTATAAGATTTTGATCAATACTTGATCAAACTTATAGAATTTGCAGACATGGAAAAGATCAGTGAACTTCATGTTAACTTATGTTGACTTGTTTCACAGCTCATCAAAATAATAAAATTAAATTTGCCATAAAATTGTAAGATTAAAATATATTTTTTAAGGTCCATACTATGATGTGTCACTATTGGAATTCCTCTAAGTTTGACTAAGTATTGTTAAATTATATTTTAAAATAATTTTTCTTAGTAGCTTGTTTTTTCATCATTTCTAAGTTATATTGATTTTGTAAAATTTTTATTCTGAATGAAAGTACTTTACCTTGATATTTGCTAAAACACTATTTCCTATAATTCTTCAAATATATTCTTAGAGGGCGAGATACCTTTTATTTTGAGGAATTTGTTTTTTTTTTGTTTTTTTATTGAATTCAAATGGAAGGTGATCCCTTATTTTCATGGAAAATCTTAAGCAAATGCCATGCTCTCTCATCTTTTCTCTTTCCTTTCCATTTACTTGACAGTTTGTTTGGAACCAATTCTAATGGAAATGGAATTGGGATTCCATGGTTTTAATTATTTCCATCGGAATTGGAATTCCAATTCTTATGTTTGAAATAAAGTATAAAATTGCATAATTGAATTCCAATTCTTTGTTTGAAAACAAGATGGTAATCAAACTCATAAAATGATTTTACCATATTACTCTTGATATATAAGAAAATAATAATTTTGAAAGATAAAAAACTTATAAGATAAAGAACTTAGACCATGATGATTCCAAACAATAAACATAGATAATAAGAATATGGAAATGGAATTCGTAAAATGATTTTACCATATTACTCTTAATATATAAGAAAACAATAATTTTGAAATATAAAAAACTTATAAGATAAAGAACTTAGACTTTGATGGTTCAAAAAAATAAACATAGATAATAATAAACATGTAACAAGATCATATAAGAAAATGAAACCATTTCTTATACCCCAAAAAAGATAAAAGTAATAACAAAAGATTTTATGAACTACAAGGGGTAGATAATCAAAGATTCGAACCTTAGCAGAAATTGACAGCTTAAGAGAGATGAGAAGATGAGTGTGGTATTGGATGAGCTTAAGATTGATAGCATGCAAGAGATAAAAGGAGCAAATAAAGTTGAAGTGTTTTGGTCAAGGGTTTGAGAAGCATATTGTTTTGGTTTGATGGTTTTTTTAAGAAATGCAAAATATTTTACCATAGGATTTATGAATTACAATTCAGCTCTCTCAAAAATCTGACTAGTTTTGATAGGATTTCTGATTCCATAGTTTTTAAGGATTTGAAATTCCAATTTCATAGTTTTGTTTCATTCTAAACACTAGAATCAATCATTAAGACAATAAAATTGGAATTCCTATTCCATAGGTTTTAAGGGTTCCAAAACATATTGTAAAGGATTGTAAATGAAAATAAGAGAGGAGAGAGGCGTGAGCTCATAGAAAGCTCCTAACCTTGTATACCACATAAAAAAGTAAAAAAAAAAAGAAAAAAAAATTGCAAAAAGGGTCGAACCAGTCCAAACCAGCAATATGTTGTTGATTTGATTTGGCACCAAACCAAACTAGTTTGGCATCGGTTCGTGGTTCTGCAGACCTTGCTTTTAATAAATGCTAGCCTTTTTTTTTTGTTTACCCAAATTTTAGAGTTACTAATAGGAACTAGGAACCTATCACTTCTTGGAGAGTACCCCAACTGGCAATCATATGTTATTCTGATAGACTTGTTTCCAGCTATTTCATTGTAATATGCCAATGGAAGGTATAGCCTAATTGGATCTTATAACCCAGGGGAGTTTGGATATGGTAAAGCCATTATGAATGTAAGTTCATTTTTTAATCTATTAGATTCCATAGACATCATTATTCTTGATCATTAGTATAGAGCAAGGTAAGATGTATTGAACTAAACTGGTCAATTTGGTTCTGACTAAACTGAATTGAACCAACTGAACCACTCGATTAGGGCGGTTTTTGGGTGGGGGGACTGTGCTAGGTGTCATGTGAGCCCACATCCTCTCTTCTCTCTTTTATTTACATGTTATCTCATGAAAATAAGATAATACCCTCTATTTAAATTTAACAAAAATATCAAAATAATCAAATTTCTTAAAAATAGAAAGTTAACTCTCCCTCTCAAGAAGAAATTTAGAGAATTTTAGAAAATCGTGGTTTAGCAAATATCAAGTTAGGGTACTTCTACTTCGAATAAAAATCTTAGAAAATTAATTTAACTTAAAAATTATGAGAAAATAAAATATCGAAAAAGTTACCTTAAAATATAATTTATGAGGCTTTGTTCGATATTTGATCTTGACTTAGATAGGATCACAAGAACACGGAACCTCATATTGACCTATGCCGACTTGATCCACAGTTTATCAAAACAATAAAAGTAAACTTGTCATAATATCTTAAGGTTAAAATGTATTTTTTAGGGTCCATGCTATAACTTGTTCAAACCAAACTGAAAGGAAAGAGGAAAGCAAATACGCGGCATGCTGCCGATTCGGTTCAGTTTGTATGGGTTCGTGGTTAATCCAACCTATGCAGTAAGTGTTTATGACCCTAAATCAAATGTCAACCTACTCATATTTTAAACCGTTAGAGAGGAAGGATTCTTAGCCTCATTCGGTATCACTTTTTTTCCTATTTTTTATTTTTAAAAGTGAAAACACGAATATAGATGCAAGAAAGGTGTTTGATTCTCTTATTTTTGTTTTGAGAAGTTACTTTCGAAATTTATGGAAAAAATGAAAGTCAAAACTCTCACTTCTACTATTTCTAAATATATTTTTTAAGCCACAAAACCAACTTCATCCCAACTCTCATGATTTAATTCTCTTCTTCCCTACCTTTCTCAACTCCCCCCTCCCTCCATAGCACCTTGTTGGCAACCTCATGCCAACTCTTTGTTTGCTTCTCTCCCCTCGCTATGCCTGCCATTTCTTTGTCATCCATGGTTTCCTTTCTTTAGGATCTGACCTTCAGATGAATATTCACCCTCTTCCATATTCTCTAGCCCTCAACAGTCCCCAATCAAAGCTATCCCTTCAGATCCCAATTAATCTGAGAAAAATCACTAATGGGGAGGAGGAGCTCAATGTCTCAAGATGAGTCTTCTCAAGTTAGCTAAAGGCTTCATGTTGCCAAAATGAGAGCAGGTTCTGTGACTCATTTTAGATTTTTTAAATTTTTTGCTTGCCAAACATATTTTACTTTTTTTTTTGAAAATTAAAAAACACAATGATAAACAAACATGTTTCTATTGGTTAGAAATTTAGAAAAAATAGAGATAGAATTCCTGTTTTTAATATTTTTTAAAATATAAATGACAGTGATGTCAAATAGCCGTAAGATTTGTTATTACAAGTTGGCTATATTGTGTTCCTCTATTCTAATTCTTTACCAATTAAATCCATAAAATATTTTAGATTGGGCTTTACACTAGATTGACAGGATCCTATGTTAATTTACATCAGGGCAGGTCATTGCAACATAGAAACCCATTGTGCCTGTGCTCTTGAAGGTTCATATATTTGGCTTAATTATATTAGTGTGACTTTTAAATAGCTAGTTTACAAGTATTGCAAAATAAAGCCTACTGACTTTGTCAAATACTTTTGTTGGTAATATGACAGAACTGCTTCTTAAGTAACCACCTTTTCTGTCAAGCTTTGACAACTCTCTTGCACTTACATTAACTTCATATCTTAATCGTTGAGCAGGCTACTTGAATTTTCAATATTTAGACATAATTTCACCTTATTTTGCAATTTCTGAGTACAAATGTTATACTCAACTCAACTCATCTAAGCCTTTCCCAACTACATGGGGTCGGCTACATGGATCTGCTTTCTTCACTTTTAATAGATTCATATTTTAAGAAATCTGATGGAGTTTTATGCTGGCTGTCAGCTATCTAATGCAACCCTCCTCCTTTACCCGGGCTTGGAACTGGCCTTGGCGGAGTTTAAGTACAAATGTTATATTATCCTAAATTCCTAATAAGAATTATGATAGTTTGGTTCGGTTGAATGTCAGGCATTGGCAACTTGGAGGTCATATGTTTACATCCAACTTCTAAAAGAAATTGACTGATCATGTGGCCATACTTGTACTCTTTTCATCTTATGGATGTTTAACTTTTGCATTATAGCTGGAGCATCCAATAATAAGGAGGAGGTGTTCCCCTTTTCTAGAAAGTTCATTACTGCCAAGTGCAAATGATTTAATCTTGCATGAATGGAAGGCTGTTCCAGATATTTGGAAGTCAGCAGCAGAAAAATATGGTGATCGGGTAGCATTGGTGGATCCTTATCATGAACCACAGTCAGATTTAACTTATAAGCAGGTTAGATATATTTCTCTTTTCTTCAGCCATAAGAAAAGTTTTTTATCAGTCATCGGTGTACCATAAATATATTTTCAATGTTTCTGTTCAATACTTTTCATGTAAAACCCTCAGCTACCTAGATGATAAATATTAGGGTTCATGAAATGAATAATGCCCTTTAGATCCAAAATTTGCTCAAACTGGATTTATTAATATCCATTCTTCAATATAAGTTATGCACATGAATTGTCCTGGGTACACTGTTCTTCTTCATAAAATTGATATGATGTCAAACTTAAGAGAGATGGAATAAGTTAGAAGTTTGTTATGCATGTACTTAGAATACAAAGATATGATAAGTAGAAATAAGAGTGGTTGCTTTTTCCGTAACTTTCTAAGGGGTGTCTCTCTTTGTATGCATGGCTATTGTTACACCCTCCAATAAGAACTCGAGCCAAGGAATGCGACAATCCACTGCATACATAAAGTTGAACTTGAACCTTAAGGCATGCAAGGCGATAACCTGTCTAATACATGATATGCAATTGAATTTAAAATAACTCTGCATTAGGAGCATCAACACAGTATCAAAGTTTTATTAATTTCAAACCAAATCTAAGCTAATATCTCATGACCATTTCCAAAAACTCAAAAAGTCCATAAATAATCAACAGTCCACAATAACTAGATAGTTCTACAAACCATAAGGGATTTACTAATCTGGTAGCTTAGTCTAAGCCCTTGGCCAATCTCTACCTGTACTCTCCTTTGCTTTAGGCTTTGTAAAATAAAATCAAAGAAGAATGAGCTAATGGCTCAATAAGTAACTAAAACTCTGGTTAGAATGATCAAGTAATTTCAACCATAAGTACTTTAACCACTTAATGTAAACTACTAATAATGGCAGATAAAAATTTCATGATAAAAAAATATACATATTGTTTAAGAATGCAAAGGTTACATAATTTCATGTATTTTACTGTCATAAAAAATCCATATTTTAAATAAAAAGTCACAAGAGCATGTATATAGATTATAGCATCATACTCTATGCTGCAATATTCTTATGTAATTCCGATAAGCAATTTTAAATTATTTTCAAAGCTATAACTCATCAGTTTTATAAGACTACAGCCACATAAGTTTTGTGATCAGAGCTCTTTGAACAATAGTACTGCATTCAACCCCTATGGAGTAGGCTCACTGTACCAAATATAGCCTCTACAGAATGGATCCACCGAATAGATGCCTACATTTGACCCCTCATAAACAGCATCCAAAATATAGCTTGACCAAGAGTTGGCATCACATATGCACACGAATTTCAAAAATTATTCGAGTTCCAGAAATAAGAAATTTCTTACTTAATCCAATTTGCATGTAAATAGAGCATGCAAAATATTTTTACAATGTTTAAAGCATTTGACCCCACACACACTCACACACATATTACATATATAATTTGAAAATTAATTTAACTAGAGTAAGGCTATGTACCTACAATGAGCAATACTATGGTTAGATTAATTACTTCAAGGCTGTCTTCCAACAGTTAATATTCCACAATATAAAATTCTTTAAGTTCTCAATTAAATATTTATTATTTTCACATGTTCTCATTCCAAAAATCTTAATTAATTACCATAATCCTTGGTCTAACCCCATTACTGGTCCAACCATGCTCAATGCTACATATTGTTGAATTAAAAGAAAAGATTGAAATCTTACCTTTAATGACCATAGAAATATAGGCTTAAGATAAGCTTTCTTCTCGCTCATATTGTTATTTACCCACACAAATCAAACCATTCCTAAATATTAAAATCATAAAGTTTGATGGGGAACAAATTAGGACAAAGTTCAAGGTGACCAATACCACCTCAAGGCTATGGTCCCCACCATGAGGTGGAATGACTCATAACTTTGCCTCATTCTAGAGAGAGAAATAAAGAGAAGAGAAATAAGAAGAGGGATAATGAAAGAGAAAATGAGATAGAGAGGGAGAGAGGAAGTGGAGAGATGAGAGAAAATCTAAGGCCTAGAGGAGGGGTAGTTGGTTACCAAACTTTCCACCAATAATGAACTGAGGTGTTGATGACCTGCCATGAGATGCTTCGATAATATAACAACCCAAGACCTCACCTAAAATTTTAGCCAATAAGGTATTATTTGGGCTTCTTAATACTGTATAAGTATCAAGATCTACTCAATGCATAGTCGATGTGAGACTAAACATATCAGCATGGGCTCACATACTTTCCTCATTTAAGCTCTATCATACTTGCTAGGCTAAGGAGCCCAATCCAATCCAATTCATAAATACCATAAGCCCATCTACAGTGTCTCTAGTCTACATGGGCGGCTGTAGGCTAGGTCTTCTCAGGTACCATATGTTATAGCTCAAAATCTCATCCAAAAAGACTAGTTGGAAGTAGTATTATTAAGCTCTTTGATCTTATACAAGTACTTAAGATTTACTCCATAGCTGATGTGGGACTACAATCACACCATCACAAGCTCCTACATACTCTCCTTATTTAATCTTTGGCATCCTCGTTATGCTAAGGGTTCGGATTCAAATCCAATTAAACCTAATTACAATCTCAAACACCATGATCGACTCGTAGTTAGCCCCAAAAGAGCCCATGCACTATGTCCCTCGTCCACATGAGCTATGGGTTCGGTCCATTCTGATGCCATTTGTAACAACTAAGTCTCAAAGATCTTGTATAAGTTCCCAAGATCTAACCAATGAATAGTCGATGTGAGACTCAAAACATGCAAGCATAGGCTCTTACAGGCAACCATTGGTTTAACACCACTACAGAAAACATGAAAAATGAGGAGATCAGAGGGGAATAATTTTCTACTAAGCACAATTGGTTCCCCAACAGTGAATAAGGAGAGTAAGTTGTTTCCTAGCATCCATCAGTGGAAAGTGTGATATGTCGACCAAAAATTGGGTGGTGAAGGGACATTAGAATCCATGAATAAAGTAAGGTTTTGTCTTGTCACCAAACGGAAGTGAGCAAGAAAAAGATAAAGTAATAAACAGAGAAATAGGGAAAGAAGTCACCTACCATTTTTTCCCCTCAATGCCAGCAAGAAACGACCACCCGTAGGAGCTCCCACAACATGATGATGGTGATGGCAAGATAGGTGTGGTGGTTAGACTCGATCTAAGGGAGAAAGATAGAAGCGAAGAGTCATTGAAATATGATTGTGGTGGTGGTAGTTTGATATGATGGTTAAATATTGAAAGGAGATAAGGTCGAAGAAGGTGGCTGGCTCTCATGCCATCTTGATGTCTCATCGATGAACACCATCATCGAAATTTCGATGATCAGGGAGGGCAATGACCTGATAAGGCTGCTCAATTGGGAAGAACGACCTGATAAGGTTGTTCAATGGGTAGCTATCTTGATTCGATCTCTGATGGAGTTGACTCAGTCAAGACTGCATCATGAGTCTGGCAACTATTGTACTAGTCTCTTTTTTGTCCTTTTTTGAGAGAAAAGAGGGCATGCCTTGGCACAACAGTAAGGTTGCTCCATTGTGATACAGGTATCATGAGTTTGAAATATGAATAATCTCTCTGCATGTGGGGTAAGGCTGCACACATCTAACCCTTATTGTTGGATGCCTTGTGCACTGGGACACCCTTTATTTTAGGGGAAAGCAGGAAACTTACCCTGAATTTAATTATCTAGGACCCAACCTTGAATATGCGCCACCTAAGATTCAAATCTGGAACCTCTGCCTCTTGAACAAAGGGGTGCTTACCCACAATTCAAATGGATATTGTACTAGTCAACATGGTATTACAACTATAGTAAGGTGGCATGGGTGCAAACAAAGGAAGCAAGCATTAACGTTGTTTTTCATTTTTCCTTTGGTGTATGAGGAAAGGTTTAGTACATCCAATTTGCTTCTAAGACATTTGAGCTATTACTTATTGTTAGAATGGTGATAAATATCTCTACTATTTACATATATACAGATACATATACATATGCTTGGCATGCACAAGATGCACACACACATAATGACATATGTAGGTGCCTACATCTAGAAATGGCTTGAATGCCTAGTGAGGCTTGGCATACTGTTGTGCATTGGTTTAGGGATGAATTACAAAAATTAGACACCGAATAAACTGCCCTAGTGATTACCATGGTCTAGAATACAGTTGCTTAAATACTTCATTCCGCAGGCTCATCAGATCATGCGGATATGTTGATCCTGTGATTCCAATAGTGGACTTATCTGGTGCGCAATTAATTTTTTCGCATTAACCAGGTATTATGGTTAAATCTTATTCAAACACAAGTGTTACAAGGAACCTAGAAAATAATTTTAAATGAACTACGTAAAGTTCAGTACATTTTGAGATATATCCTCCATATGAGAATGTGCAATTTTCATTTCGTGCCACTATAGCTTAATGTCTTACTGGGAAAAACATCACATGAATAACATATTGTAGGATTAAACTTGATTATAATGTTGAGAATACATCTATATTGTATTCCTATCTCATCAAAACTCTTTAAGAAATCATTATAACTTGTTATCTTGATAATGTGGTTTTAACCTAACATGCTTTCATTTCAGTTTACTTGCCTGAATGATGGTGGAGCCTTCTCCAATGCCTAAAAAAGGTTTCACTATCTTAAATTGCCATGTGCTGGGAAATGAGTGAATCACTCAAATGCATCCCTAATCATCATTTCTAGGAGCAGGGATTTGGAATCTCAATTCTTTCATGCAAAGTTTTAAGACCCAATGGATTAGGGGTGTCCCAGCCATCCTCTCTCATTCTTCTGAGCAAATAGGACTGGGGTAGGGGGGGACTCCAAACCTATACACATGAGGAAGGAGAAGAAAGATAAAAGAAATGATGGAAAGATGAAGGGAGAAGAAAACGAAAGAAAGGAAAGAAAGAACAGGGGAAAAGAAAAGAAAAAATGAAGGGAGAAGTAAAAGAATGACAAGGAGGAAAGAAGGATGAGAAGAAAGAATAGAAACAGGAGAAAAAAAAGGAAACAAGAAGAAAAAGAAACGAAGGAAAGAAGGAAGAAGAAATGAGAAAAAGGAAGGAATGAAGAAGAGAGAATGAAAAGGAGGAAAGAAGGGAAGGAAAAAAAAAAAAAAAAAAGAAGAAGGAAAAAAAAGACAAAGAAGAGAGACGGAGCATATCTATCGGAATGCTTAACTGGGACAGCTGTTGGAATGAGGCATGACAATAAGGCATCCTAGTCTTCTTCATGAAGAAATTGAGAGACTCTTTTCTCATAGGATTTAAAACCTTGCTTTCATGGCCATACACAACAAACCTTTGCATTTCCAGCAATGTAGCTATAAAATCTTACGTATTTGATGCCATAACAGGCACCACGTGCTTATATATAAACATATGCTGCATGTATGCAAAAGGAAGTAAACTGTTTCATATTGGGTTAAGGAAATATCTTATTACCTAAAACCATAATATAGTAATGCAGTGTCACCTATCTAATACTAATATATGCACACAATGTTAGAGTCGTTTTTTAAACCGGTGCCTTTTGGCACCGGTTTTAGAAAAAAGGCATGGGTATCAATCTTATTGCAAAAAAGGGGTTAAAGTAAAAAACGCCACTTCAAATGGCGTTTTTTGCTTCCACCTCCTCACCTTCGCTGCGCCACATCAGCGAAAAAAGGACGATAAGAAATCGCCACTTGAAGTGGCGATTTCTATTTAGAAATCGCCACTTCAAGTGGCGATTTCATGAGACTGAAATCGCCACTTCAAGTGGCGATTTCATGAGAGAAATCGCCACTTGAAGTGGCGATTTCTCAACTCCCTTACATCTCCGTTGCGAGAAAAAAAAAACGGATATAAGAGTAATTAATAAGAGGAGAAGAGATAAAAACTTACCGTTTCAAATCAAGTAGGAGAGTAATTAAATAATATATTTTTATTTATCTTATTGTTATTTTGAATTAAATAATATCTATATAGTTTCAAAGGAGAGAAACGGTACGGAGAAGAGATGAAAACTTACAGTTTCAAATCAAGTAGGAGAGTAATTAAATAATATATTTTTATTTATCTTATTATTATTTTGAATTAAATAATATCTATATAGTTTCAAATCGAGGAGAGAAACGGTACGGTTCACGAAGCGTTCGGAAACTTGGAACGTGATCCCTTCATGGCTTCTGTAAAGATAGGTCAATTAATTAAAAGTGATAAAAGAGTGATTTGAAATTCAAAGATTTGAAACTGTATAGATATTATTTAATTCAAAATTACAATAAGATAAATAAAAATATATTATTTAATTCCATATTATTAAATTTAAAATTTAGAATTATTTTTCTAAATTAAAAATAAAAATTAGATAAATAAAATATATGTATTAATTATTTTTTAAATTTCAAATTAAATTCAAAGATTTGAAACTATAGATTAAAAATAAATGAAATAATTTCTAAAAATAAAGAATTTTTAAAATAGAAACATAAACCAAAATAAAAATTAGAATAATATGTATTGTTATTTTGAATTAAATAATATCTATACAGTTTCAAATCTTTGAATTTCAAATCACTCTTTTATCACTTTTAATTAATTGACCTGTCTCTACGTACGCCATGAAGGGATCACGTTCCAAGTTTTCGAATACTTTGTGAACCGTACCGTTTATCTCCTCAATTTGAAACTATATAGATATTATTTAATTCAAAATAACAATAAGATAAATAAAAATATAATATTTAATTACTCTCCTACTTGATTTGAAACTGTAAGTTTTCATCTCTTCTACTCTTATTAATTACTCTCATATCTATTTTTTTTTATCCATTTTTTTTTTTGCATGGGAGATAAAAGGATTTGCGAAATCGCCACTTGAAGTGGCGATTTCTTTCATAAAATCGCCACTTCAAGTGACGATTTCATTCTCATGAAATCGCCACTTGAAGTGGCGATTTCTGAACAGAAATCGCCAATTCAAATGGCGATTTCTTATCGTTTTTCTTCCATGCCAGCGAAAGATTTTTGCTGACGTGGCGCAGCGAGGGTGAGGAGATGGAAGTGAAAAACACCATTTGAAGTGGCGTTTTTCGCTTTAACCCCCTTTTTGCAATAAGGTTGGTTACTGCGCTTTTTTTTTTTAAACCGGTGCCAAAAGGCACCGGTTTAAAAAATGACTCCACAATGTTAGGCACAGGCTCACATATGTTCAGGATCTTAACAAAATAGCGTACAAATCATAGTTGACACTACCAGTACTGTGACCCACATCAACCGGGTACCATTTTAGATGGCATGGTATCATACGATATTGTTCTGCTATAAGGTACGTTGGAGCATACTGGTCAGGTATTGAGGCCCTAAAAATGCAAATTTTATTTTCTTTTTTCTTTTTTATTTTTTTCTTAGGTGATTGTACCTAGATTCAGGGTTCTTTCTATATCTTTCTTTTTACTTAACAATGGGTTTCAAGATTGTATCTTAATGTTGAACATGTGAAAATAGAAGGAAACACACTAAAATATAACAAAAGATATGCTGGCTCGTCTCCTTTCTATGTATGACTCAGACTGAGCAAAATCAAAGGAAACAGAGGACCATCTTAAATCCTTATGGAAACAGCAAAACCTCAATGAGTTGTCGCACAAGATTGAATTGATCATGAATATATGAGGATGTCTTAATCTTTTTCCCTCCTAGCCAAGAAAGCCAGCGAGCCAATGAACTTAGCAATATGAAGTCCTTGGAGAGAGGAGAGCTGCTACATTTGGCTATAGAGAGCTTTAGGAGAAATTCCAAATGATGGGCTGCCACCGGAATGAAACTTGTGCCATAAACGAAAAACAGAAACAGAAATAGATCAAGGGAAAGGAAAAGACTTGCTGCACCGCCCTCCGGTGCAGCAAGCGCGCACCGGGTGCGCAGATTGGCCGCACACCTATGCCACCATGCGTGCCGAGTTATATGTGCAGCAAGACTTTTCCCAAGGGAAATTGATTTAAATCCTTCCTTGTTTTTATACTTATTCCCTTTCTCAGGCTGGAGTCTAAGGCAATCAACATTGAGAAGGAAAGAAATTCATCCTAGTGCCAATTATATTGGCAATTCTCCATGTACAAATCAAATCACAGAAATATATGATTACCCTCTCAACATAGTTGAGATTGGTTATCCCTATCGGGGTTGAACTAGATGGTGCCAATTGGGATGGCCCAAAATCCTGCGGAAGTAGTTGGTACTGTTTGGTTCGGGCCCTGTGCCATTTTAAAAGCATGTATCGTCATGTACAGCATAGTTTGTAATAATATAGTAAACCATGATACAAACCTCAAGACAAAAGGTTTAAGCTTCATGGATTTTCCTATATATATGAAAAGGAATTTAAGAAATAAAAAGTATTTTGTCAACAAGCAATGCTCCAGATATAAATGTTTGTTTGGAATTGGTTGTTTTACAAAACTTTATGAATCTAATTTTTGGTTTGATTTAATCAAGTTGTTTCTTTAAGAAGTACTACAACATATTTAATTACGGTCTACCTTGGCATTTCAAAATGCCCACAGTTCTTTTCGAAAAAGGCTCTTTTTTTCTTCGGCTTTTGTAGAATCAATCTGTTTTGGACTTATGCAATCATTATGCCTGACCTTCTAGTGATTACACACATACGACGTATAGATGCTTGGTATAATAGTCTATGCATACATATGATAGGATTATCTAATTTTAAAGACCCTTTCAAACTTTTAAGATTCTTTTAATTTAGAGGATCTAGTTGTTTAGGGAACTCCTGATCTCAGTCAATGATTTATTTTCTTAGTTATGAATTGGTTATATTAAGGGATTTCTTTATATAATTATATTAGGCTTTTCTTGAATAATTAGGGTTTCAATCCTGTAAATATGTAACAACCCTTTTTGCTTTTCGATGGTGAATAATACTATTAATTTCTTTTCTTTGGAGGCTCAACCCTCTTGAAGTGATTATCAAAAGTTTTAACTCCCTCGAAACGGTTATCTGAATGTGTGATCTCCTCGAAGCGATCATAGTTATTCCAAATTCTTTATGTTATCAATCATTGCGATTGGGGTTCTACAAATAACATATTGGTAGAAGTATCATACCTCTATCAATTATCCAACAGTGAGAAGCTTCTTTGCTATTTTAAATACTTAAGTTTAATAAGGTGTAACTTTAACAAACACCCAGCTCAACATCTCATTTCTGGTACTCCATATTTCTTTTTTTTTTTTTCAATTCAATGTATTTTTGACCTAGAAAAACTAATACTGATAAAGTTTCCTATAAGCACAAGATTTATACTTATCTTTAATTCATCCACCAAATTTAATTTAATGGATGTGCCTACATCAACATCTCTATTTTTTCCCAGCAGATCCAAACTCAGAGATTCTGTATAGTGTACCCCTTTGTGATTTTTTGACAGAGCTTTTTTTTTTTTTTTTTTCATCTGTATACTTAAAGAACTGCATTCCTTATACTGATATCTTATTATAGTTGGCTTTGATATTTGGCCTTTATCGCCCAAAGATTGTCCTTTACATCAAATTTGCTTCTATTCCTTGACATTTCAAGTTTCAGTGCTATAACATCCAAGTGACATGCACCTTGAAACAAAGTGAGTCGCCAGTTAATTAATGAAGCTATTGAAATAGTTCGCCTGACAAATCTACCATGAGGTAGGCTTGGTGCGATTTAAAACTTATTCTCACCTTGACCAATAATGCTTAAAATTGTACTCTAATGCTTGAGTGATAACCCTTTGTTTTGCTTTTTCTTCCTCCATGCCTACCAATTTCTATTCATAAGTTTTTCACAGGTCGCTAGAAGCCTTTGATCAATTCTAATTTATTCCCTCTATCTCTCATTTCTTTAGTACTAAAGCTGCCTCAGGCCCTTAGTGGTAACTTGGTGTCCTCTTTTCTATGAAATCCAAGTTCATCCTCTAGTTCTAAGGCATTAGTATTGTACATATGGTACCAGGAAGTAGGAACACAAGTGGCTTAAGACCTTTGAATTAATTTCAAGGAGTCCATAGGTTATCATATGTATTTAACTTGTTATTGTTGCTGTTGTTGTTTCCATACGTCTTAGCTTGAATCAAAGAATACATGAATTGCACTTTTATAAAGAGTTCGTTGCTTGGCCACAGCACAGACCCTTTGTTGAACAGTGATTTAAGTGGAAAATTCAGATAACATTTACTTAAGTTACTTTCCATTAGATGCATGCTTGCTATATGGTTAGCTTTTCTTTAACAATGTCAAAACTTTGAGTTCTAGCTGATAAGTGGCTTATAAGATCTCATGGATGTTTCTTACTTTTCAAATTCTTCACTGTTCCTCTAATGGCAGCTTGAGCAAGCAATCTTGAACTTTGCTGAGGGTTTAAGGGTTCTTGGAGTAATCCCAGATGAGAGGTTGGCCCTTTTTGCTGACAATTCATGCAGGTGGCTGATTGCAGATCAAGGTACAGCGCGTGCTTCCTCTTTTACAACTTTGCTTCTAGAGTCATGGTACTGATAGTTGAGATTATACATGTTGATATTCTCTTGGGTAGTGTTTGGATGTCAAAAAGTTATTCCGAAAATAGGAATACGAATTCATCAGGAATAGCTTATTCCCCTTGTTATTCCAGATTTCTGTTTGGATGAAAATCTGGCATTCCATGTTATTCCAGTGCAATTAATGCAGTGTTATTCCAAATGATGTTGGATGACATAGGAATAAGCATGTATTCCAGTAGGAATAGATGAAGAATTTTTCAGAAATTCCAAAGATACCCCTTCTAATAAAATGGTTTATCAATTTTTATTTTTTAAAATGACTTGAATAAATTATTATTTATTAATAAATAATGTAATTAATTATTATTAATAATAATATAAGAACATACTTAATAATTATTTTATATTAATAAATTAAAAAAACAACATACTTAATTTATTATTTTCTATTAATAAATTTATTTAATTTTAAATTATATTATAAATAAATTTATTTAATTTATTTAAATGACATTATAAATAAATTTATTTAATTAATTTAATTTAATTTCATCGGTGCTCCTGGAATAGCTGCAGTGGGAATAGGAGCTATTTCATGGGGTACCATGGAATAAGAAATCGAGTATAAGCCCGTTGACTGGAATAGGAATTCTAGTGGGGCTCACGCTCCTTTTTCGTTGTGTTTGGGGGAATAAGGCGGAATAAGGGCCTATTCCAAGCCTTATTCCTGCATCCAAACATAGCCTTGAATTTTAAGTTTTCAGTTCCCCGACAAGGATCAGTATCGAGCTATACTGCACAGGTGGAATGTTTATCAATTATTTCGTTTTTAGCAATAAAAATAACAGTTTCTTTTTCTGCTACACATTAAAAACGAATTCAAACTTAAAAGAAAAAAATTTAGCACTCTGTGGTTGGTTCAGTTCGAGCAAACACCTAAATCATCTTCTAATTTCATATAAAAGGCAAGTTTTGCCAAGTCCACCTCACAGTCATAAAAATGATAAGTTTGTGTGTTCAATCACCCTTTCTTCATACTTTCAATTTAGAGCTGAACAAATTACCTATGATTTTCCTTATATATTCCCGCCATAATTCACAAAAAAATAACTATAAAAAGTCTAACATTCTGTACACAAATAATAAATTCAAGCTAGTTAAATCAAGAAAGAGAGAAAAGGATCAAGCTTTTCAGGTCTCAGCAGAGACCTTGACATCCATAGTTGACAATTATAGGAACTATAGTGCTATTATATATTGAAGAGCATGCATCATAAACTCTATCAGGAGAATTCTATTAGTATTGATTTAAAATTGGGACAAAGCTAAGGCAGACTGCTATATTCTCTGAGTTAAGTCATCAGGGCAGTCCTGGATCGGATTTCAATGAGCAGCTGAGGTATCATTTTCTGGTTTTAGTTCAAGAACACAATGTTCACCAGAAAAATAAATCATGGTAGTGTTGAAAGAAAACACATGCTACTAGCGTTTAGAAAGAATGAGGCATGCAGAAAGTAAGGCCTTAAAAATAGTCCTAAAGCTGTTATGAAGGGAGCAAAAGTTGAGGCACAGAAAACCTCCTCCTCCTCCTCTTCCTCCTTCCTTTCTTTTCTTTTTCCCCCTTTTTTATCTCTCTTTCACCTTTTGCTCTCTTATTTCCTTTGATTTTACTTTTTCCCTGAAATCCTATTAAAAATGTCAACCTTTATCCTGAAAGATCCATTACAAAATTTTGAGGAGATTCTATTTTTTCTGGTTACTTGAGCCCAAACTGTACTAAAAAATTCTGATTAAAAAATAATATGCAAGTTATATGTTGGAAGGATGAACTGGAGGTTTTCTGGGATGGAATCTGAAGGAGCTTCAATCATATGGCTCAGAGGACCCTTCTTTTGGAAGAATAGCCAATGAAATATCTCATGGATTCAGATGACAATTTTTGCCACCACCCATTTCTGCTCATAATATCAATATCACAACACAATGAAGAAACATGTATGATATGTAGATACGTACATACATAGAAGAGTTGTTAGCACGCCGAACCTTTCATTCTATAGAGGCATGAGATGGACCTCTATGTAACATTAATTATCTGAAGGAGTCACATGTGTATATTCATTATGCCAAAATGAATCAACTGAAACATGTGACATACTGACATGTGGATGCATTGGCATGTGCTCTAACTCATACTTGTTCGGCTCGGAGTTGGATTGATATTAGTGACGAGTGATTAATATTGACCGTGAACATTTTATTTTGACAATCTTTATCCATTGCTATGAAGTTTTGTATGCCATCTTCATCAATGAAAAATTACTCTTATCTCATTCTTTTTTAGGATATATTGTTGAGCATTGAAATGATATTTGGAAAAAGGAAATATAGGGGAATGCCAGGTTCATATATTAAAACATTTTCTCATATATCTTAAAACTTTGATCATTGCAATGAATTCTTTTTGTAGAGGTATTTGTTATTCTCAGTTATGCAAATGTTTAGAAAATTCAGGGCTTGTGTTCATGAACTGCAGCATATTTTGCAACTATGTGGCTCAGTAAGTTAGTTTGGTTATTGATCCAAAATAGAAGGTCAGATGTAATCTTTTAAGTTGGAAAATGCAATATTTGTTTTGAGGTCCAGTCTACATTTCAACCTGTGCCATGTGGTTAGTTTATAATAATACTTATCTGTGTTTGTAATTTATGCAATCAACTCATGATAGATCTGAAATATCTCGATTCAGGAGATCTTTAGCTTATTTGCAATGCATCATGAGAGCTAAATTACTTACTGTATGGTCTTGTTTAAAACTCGCATTTTTGGCAACAAAAGTTCGGCTGCTACAGAAAATCAGCACTCTTAGCTTGTCAGAATAATCTAGTTAAGGATATTGGGTTATATTTGCTATTTTTATGCATATTAATAGACTTACAGGTCTCTTAGCTTGTCAGAATAATCTAGTTAAGGATATTGGGTTATATTTGCTATTTTTATGCATATTAATAGACTTACAGGTGGGTTATGTGGATCCGAAGCCAAGTTTATCTGATCTGATCTTGACATGATGGTACTTGAAGTTAAAACTCATAAATGGGGTTTCAGGCATGGATTCCAATTTAGACCTGAACTTCAATTTGGTCAAGTGTGGGTCTCACAGAATTAGGCATTATCTGCTTATACCAAATATCGACCTTGACCTGAATGTGACCTGCCGCAAGCTATTGGATTGGATCTGGATCTCAAACTTCGAGCTGAATGTAAGATCTGGGTTGAGCTAGACTTGGAGTCAACCTTATTTGACTGGTACTTGTAGTAATTAATTATAGGCTGACTTGATTTAAAATGTGTGTGGGAACACATATATGTCAATGGGCTGGCTTTGATCAAATTGGATCTCTGTTTTATGGCGCTAAAAAAATTTGTCTACTTTTGCTTTACTATATTCTTAGATCTTTTATTAAGGTAAATTTTACTACAAGCTGTAGTGTCCTATTTTGGGTAAGATTGGTGTGCAAAAATCCTATCATAGGTACATATTGGTTAAGAAGTTCCTTCATTCACTAGGCCTAGGCAGTTTTTGTTGTCTTTCTATATGGTTCGTTGAGATTCCCAATTCCATCTCTGGCAACATTTTGTGCACTCACCTGGAATTTGATTACTTGGTTGTTTAAAGCCCTAAATTACCTGTAAAACAAGTCATCAAAAGACTAAAAACAGGCTGGCCACTAAATGTGAACTGTTTAAATGAATAAAAAGTTCTCTTGGGCCAAGATTGGTTCCTCTTATACTCCCTTTCTATTCTTTGTTTCTTTTTTCTTTCCCTTTAATCTCTTCCTTGTTTCTCACCAGATCCCTGTTATATCTTTTGGCTTCTTTCCTTCTTCATTAAATTTCAATAGATCTCGTGTTTTCTTTTCTTAAATTCTGAAATATATTTTGTAGCCTAAATTTTGTCTCCCAGTTTTCTAGGAGCAATCTTTGGTTACCGTTGAAGTTAGAACTTTGAGGCTTTTCTCTTAGCATTACCTTTTTATAAATTTTAAAACATATTCTTAGCTTTGTAATTTAAATAATTGGTCAATCTGTCTCTTTCTGTCTTGTTTCCTCTAAAAGGACAAGGAAATGTTTTCTTCAAAACCTTAACTTTTCTCATTCTTAAAGTTGATCTATGGCTTTACAAGCCACCCCAAGGGGGTCTTGCTTAAAGTTGCCTTCTTGCTTTTTCTCAGTGATATCTAGACATGGCAAAATTGGAAAATTTTGCTTCCCTCTGCAACACAACATGATACACTTGTTTTGTGCATCCTTGTCAATAGACATGCATGCTCTTCCTTTGCAGTACTTCATGGAGAGCATAGACCCCCTAGACTACTTGATTATTTAATCAGATTATTAGCGTGGAAACTTGCCTTGCCCTCTATTTCATCTGGTTCCTTTCTTTTGTACGAAGCACCTCTCCTTGGGAGAATGAAGCAACACAAGAAGGAAGAAAAAAGAAAGGTTGACTCAATCTAGTGATAATGCTGTGCAAAACTACTTTAAAGTTCAGATCTAATCTGATGTTGAATCAACCAGGCTACAAAATAGAAGAAAAAAACAATGAAAAAAAAAAAAGAAAGGGAAAGAAAGAATCATTGGAAGAGGAAGGGTTAGGGCTGGAAGCTCACCCTGGTTTGCACCTTTGAGTGTCTCTTCCTAGCATCTTTCCTTGAGCTATGCCATTCTCTTCTCCTTTCTTCCCCCCTCTCTCTATTTTCTTTTCTTCTTCTTCTTTTCCTCTCTTCTACTTGAGCCAAGGTAGAGAGGTTCCTCTCCTTAACAGGACAAACGATAGACAACACCCAAAGCACTATGATGTCCCCACCTTTCTTTAAAAAGTATGCCCTGGACATTTTCTTCTTCTTTTCCTCTCTTCTACTTGAGCCAAGGTAGAGAGGTTCCCATCCTTAACAGGACAAATGATAGACAACACCCAAAGCACTATGATGTCCCCACCTTTCTTTAAAAAGTATGCCCTGGACATTCTTTCCTCTTATCTGGAATAGATCGTTCACTCTTTCCCCACTTCCTTTTTTTCTGTAATGCCATTATACCTTTCTAGAAATATTTTCCTGATTATTTACTATGTGATCATGTTGTTGCATTTTTGACTAATATTTGGTGCGTTTCTATAGCCTTTATCTTGTACAATAAACTACTTTTTACATTTTATTTTGGCATAATAACAATTTAAGCGCTATAGTTTTAGCAACTTTGCAACTTAAACCCTGCAATTAACAAAATATAAAAAAAGCCCTATAGTTCATAACCTATTTCATTCTAAACCCTCCGTCTGCCTAGACATATGATGTCATTATTGTGGGATCACATGCATTGTATGTGGTAACTATTTGGTAGTAAAAGCAATCATTCGTATTCCAACAACCTAATTTTTAATTTCCATTATATCAAATTGACCCTTATTATATCAAATAGGCACGCCAATCCAACCAGGCAGCCTAGCCCCTTGTTCCCCCAGTAGATCCATCAATATCCCCTTCTTTTCCCCCTTCCCCTTCCTGATTTGATCAAGACTCTCGAAGAGTCAAGAATTCTTCAAGGCACATCGCTTTTCTGACTGAGAAGGAAAGCAAAAAAGGTGGATTGACAAGGGGATTAGATGGAATTTTCTCTCCCTATCCCTTTCCTCTTTCTTTATTTGTTTTCTCTGTCACAACTTTTCAATACCCTTCAAAAAGCTCTAAAGATCCCCACAAAAGATGACCCAGTCCACCTGAAAAAATCATTAAAAAAAACCAGCTGACCAAAATTAACAGTCTAGAAAGGAAAACACCGGAACATTATGTAGATCTCAGGCCAAATTTAACCCAAAAATCTCTTGCCCAAAAAAGGAAAGAACAACAAGCAATATTCCTTTCCTTCATGAATATATGCAGCCTTTTGGTGGAAGAAAGAATAAATTCTTAAGGATTTCATGAGAAGCCAACGATGGAGGCAGCCAAAATTGAGAATGGAAATCAGAAATCAAATAAGATTGTGGATGATGGAGAAAGAAAATTAGGGATCTAACAAGCAGAGGATTTAACGAAGGTAAACAGATTAGAAATTAAATGACGGATATGGCTGGATTTTTGGTTTTAGGGGTCCAATCAAAGAGGTAGATGGATTCAACAGTCGCTGGGATGTGGACAGACACTATTACCATCAAACAATTATCATGTGTAATGCTCATGCTCCTATAGTAATAGTCTCACTAGTTCAAGTAGATGGAGGGTTTAGAATGGAATAGAATATGAACCATATGATTTCTTTTGATATTTTGTTAAGCGCAGGATTTAAGCTGCAAAGTTTCTAAAACTCTGAGGTTTAAATTGTAATTATCTCTTTTATTTTTTAATGGTGTTCTATGCACGAGCATTGAAAGCAATTTTTTTTTTAAAGTTTCTGCTTAATAATGGAATGACAAGTGATGTAGGTGGCAAAGGAAAAGAAAAGGCTGATCATTCTAATGGGCCTTTCTGGCAATTTATTGACAATATGGGAAAGCCTACAATCAGGAGGTGAAAATTGCACATTTTTGGGCAATTTTTGTGAAGGACTTCTTTTTTTGGGAGAAAAGGTAAAGGGCATTTTTTTCAAGGAACTCATTATCAAGTTAGAGCCCATTTTTTAAAACTTCTAAAACATACAATTAGAGAATGTCCGGTCATTAATGAGGAACATGTTGATATGGCTAAAACGAAGAAAGCATTGAAAGAAGTCTATAATGGGCTCTAGACAAATTGTTATCGAACTCTGAAGAATGTGGGAAGAAAAGGAGAGTGGATAACACTGTTTTTAAATATTTTAATGTTGCTATAAAAGATGTGTTTGAATCTTTGGTTGCTTGCACTTTTTATGCCAATGGCTTGTCTTTTAATT
Source organism: Calamus simplicifolius (assembly GCA_900491605.1). Lineage (NCBI taxonomy): Eukaryota > Viridiplantae > Streptophyta > Magnoliopsida > Arecales > Arecaceae > Calamus > Calamus simplicifolius. The sequence continues at coordinate 393,949 of UESW01004612.1, read as the reverse complement.
TAATCCGATCACCTTATTTTAGGGACATTACTGAGAATGCATGCGACAATTTCTTATTGGGTCACACTCCAGCAACACACTTCTACAGGCTGAGAGAACTAAAATCGAGTTGCTCCAAAAAGAAATGAAACAATCATCGATTCATGAGGGAGTGTCAATTGTTAGTGATGGGTTGATGGATTCAAATATAGAGCAGAGTTTGATTAACTTCATAGCAGCTTCGCCGGTCCTTTTGATAGCAATAGATGCAACTGGTCAAATAAAAAATGCAGAATATACAAGATCATTCATTGAGGCTGTCAGTGAAGTTGGACCTTCAAATGTGATACAATTGATTATGGATAATGCAATTGTGTGTTGGGTGGCTAGTGTGAGAGTTGAAGCAAAATATCCTACTGTCTTTTGGGCACCTTGTAATCCTTTGATGATAAACCTTGTCATTTACCTTGTCATTTAAAATGGTAGTTGGCCCTCAATTTTATTGCAGATCTTTCTCTTACCTAAAGTTGCCTTAATGAGTAATTGGCACCAATTTCTGAAGTATTCTTGTTACATTATAGCTTAAGCCAAGCAATTTGTTTATGGAGCCTTCTCTAAGAGTTGCCATCCATAGCTGACTTCATTATGATGGGAGAAGGTTTGAATGATGGTGAAGATAAATCCCCATGTTACAGAGTTTATGCTGTTCTTATAAGATTGTGTATGTGTGTGTGTGTGTGTGTGTGAATTGTTTGATTTGGAAATTTTCATCAGTTTGTGAGTAAAACGGCTCCATTTCTTTGTAGGGAAAAATTCTTTGCAGCGTATTGTTTTATTACTGCTGTTTCCTTATCATGTGTTACTACTCTTCATATCTTGAGTCTGAATGTTTGTATTGTAGGAATGATGGCTACTGGTGCAGTCAATGTGGTTCGGGGCACAAGATCTTCGAATGAAGAACTATTGAAAATATATAAGCATTCTGAAAGGTTAGAGAATGATTTTTTTCCCTTTTTTTTTTTTTTTTTGGGGGGGGGGGAGGTTCAAGGTACTATTTATTGATGTTTGACCATTGTCTCTATTTATTTGGACAGTGATTTGATCTGCATGATTCATTTCAATTATTTAAATTACATATTGATGCTGAACTTGAGTGAAAGTTGGAACCAATATTCGCTCTGTCCTCCTATGGTGACAGAATCTGGATTTTTCTTATTTAATATTAATGTTTTACAATTGTCTCTATTTATTTGGACAGTGACTTTGATCTGCATGATTCGTTTCAGTTATTTAAATTACATATTGATGCTGAACTTGAGTAAAAGTTAGAACCAACATTTGCTCTGTCCTCCAATGGTGGCAGAACCAGGATTTTTCTGGTGGAGCAAAACTAGTAATTAATATTAGTGTCTGTTTTTGCTTAAAACAGAAGTTCTAAACATTTTGATTAGAATATGTACATTCTTATTACATTAGAAAGGATGATACAAATGATGACAAAACCCCACAATGGGATGTACCATTGATAGCAAAATGTGGGCTAAGTAGTAAGACTGAGGTTCCTAGAAATCAGATCAGTGTGCCAATCCAGGAACATGAGTACACAAACATGTATCTGATAAAAGCTGCAACTTGTTTTTATCTGTGTATCTGGAATATGTGGATATGCTCCAACTCATCTGCATAGACAACAATCTGGGCACCCAAGATCTAATCTATTTTCAAGATAAGCTATACTCAACTCAACTCAACTCATCTAAGCCTTTTTCCAACTACATGGGGTCGGCTACATGAATCTGCTTCCTCTACTTTGCTCTATTTAGAACCAAGTCGACATTCAAATTACAAATAGTTATATCTTTTATAATTATTTCTATCCATGTTAGTTTAGGTCTACCTTTAACTCTATCATTACCATGGATTGTTAAAAGATCACTCTTTCTAACTGGAGCATCTAAAGGTTTACGTTGTATATGTCTAAACCACCACAATAGATTTTCTCTCATTTTATCTTCAATTGGGGCTACTTCTATCATTTCTCTTATATGTTTATTTCTAATTCTTTCTTTTAAAGTTTTACCACATATCCATTTTAACATATGCATTTCCGTCACACTTAATTTATTCACATGCTGTTTTAATATTGCCTAACACTCTGTTCCATATAGCATAGCTGGCCTAATAGCGGTTTTATAGAATTTTCTTTCAATTTTAATGGGATGCATTGATCATACAATACTCTTGAAACACTCCTCCACTTAATCCATCTTGCTTTAACTCTATGTTTCATATCTTCACCTATTTCACCTTCTTGCTGGATAATTGATCTCAAATACCTAAATTTTACACTCTTTGATATCTCTTGGCTTACAATCTTCACTGTTTCTTCATTTGTATTTCTACTCCCACTAAAATTACATTTCATGTATTCAATTTTAGTTCTACTAATCTTAAAACCTTTAAATTCTAAAGCCTCTCTTCAAATTTCTAGCTTAGCATTTACTCCAGATTTTTCAAGATAAGCTATATTACAACAAATTTGTTCTCTTGGTTGTATTTTAGCATGTCATTTCTATTTTAGCATATATCTATCGATGTATTTTACATGGTCTTTGCACACAGGGTGTGATTCTTATAATGGTACACTCATTTTGTTGGCCAACCTGCTTTCTGTCTGGTAGAGATATTGAATTATTGCCTAATTAGATCAATTGATGTTTGGCTTGCTTTTTTGCACATTCATATTCTTTATTAAATGATATCCTAGCTCATCTTAAGCCTGCCACATGACTCTGGGGAACAATTTGAATATTGGATTCCTTAATACCAGAATCAATATTTTGCTGCTCCATCGTGTCATGCAGTGCTAGACTTGTTTTCTTGGGGCATTATTGCCATGTGACAAGTTGTCTAACAAATTTCAAGTGTTTTGACAGAACTTTTCTCATTCTTTTTTCTTCTTTTCCTTCTCAAAAACTTCTATAAATTGTTTGTTTTTCATGCTTTGATTTTGCCTTTTTGCAGTATGAGTATGCTGAAAATTAATTTATTAGAATATGAAACCTCCATAACCTTGATAATATCTTAAAACCAACGTATAATTTACATGTTCTCTCAAAGTGATCCTTGTGCATACTTTCCAATCACTTGATCTTTTGATGACATTTCATTTTATCATCACAGTGTTGCCCTGGTTGTGGATGGTCCACAATTTTTTGACAGGCTTGCAGAGTCCTTAATTCTGGAGGCTGATGTAAGATTTATTGTTCTACTTTGGGGTGAGAAATCATGCCTAAATAGCAAAGCTCTAAGGGACATACCCTTATATGATTACGGGGAGATCATAGAATTAGGGCGAGAAAGCCGCCATGCATTGCTTCAATCTTGCAAAGGAGGTAATCTTTCTTCAGACACATCCAGAGATTAAGTAGGTTGGAAAAAACTTTTTTTTTCTTCCAGATCTATATATTAATCATGTATGGAAGTGTTTCCTGCAATGATTAATATAAATTGTTATTGCAATATGCATTTTCAATATATGTTCTCCCAAGGTCCACCGGCACTTAGTACACTCAAAACCAGTACACCATAAATTAATTTTTGATTTTTTTTTTTCAATTTTTTGTTTTCTAATGCTTTTAAGTTCTCCACATGTAAATTAACAAAATTATAGAATTTTAATTTATATATCCATTCTATTTTCAAATTTTTCTGCGCTCTTCTATAGTTCGGGGGGAAATGGGGATGGGGGACTTTTCTCCACTCATTTTCCCACATTTGGTTGGAGAAGGGAGAAATTGTGTGGGCACACACATTTCCTCCCTTCAGAAAATAAATACCATAATGGTAATATTTGTTTTCTGATCCTCTTTTCCCTCTAATTAAAAAATATTTTAGCACCAAAGTGCCAAAATTACCCTTCAACATTTTTCTTATTTTCCTCAAATCTTAATTTAAGTATGTATTTTATGTAATTGGACAAATGAATTTTAATTATATATTTTATATAATGTCATAAGTGAACTGTCTATTTATATAATTTTGTTTATGTAATTAGCAATGAAAGCCGGTCAACAAATAGTATGGAAATGAAAGGGTTCATTTAATTCTCTTGTAAAGAAAAAAAAGGATTACTTGAATTTTTATTCTAGGGGTATTATAGTTAAATTGCATTTTTCCATGTATAATTACCTCCAACTAAACACAAAAAAATATTTTTGGAGCTAGGAAAAGTTTTCCGAGGAAAATATTTTTTGGAAAAATATCAAACGAGCACTTAGAGTGTAATAATCTACCATTAAAATATGATATTATCATGCAGAATTTGTATTACTTTACAATTACAAAATAGAAAATAAGACTACAAAACATGATTTTACAATAAATTTTTAACAATCCGAAATATTTTTAATTCAGAAAATTATAGAATTAATGAAAAATTATTCAACCTTTGTCATTTTGTAGATCATCTTTAGTTCTATAACACATCATGAAATCAAGCTAAAAGAAAAAAATAGGCATGACTTCTCCACCTTTTTCCATTTTCAATGCATTTGAGGGAAGGAGAATGGAGGGAGCCATTTTGGGCTGAAATCCACAATTCTCTAACTCAAATCTCTTGAAAAAAGAAGAGAGAGAAGACTAGGAGCTCATGAAAGGTTCTTGGCCTCTCTATAACATATCATGAAATCAAGCTAAAAGAAAAAAAAAAGGCATGATTCCTCCACCTTTTTCCATTTTGATGTATTTAAGGTGGGAAAAAATAATGGAAGAAGGAGAATGGGAGGAACCATTTGGGCTGAAATTCATGATTCTCTGACCCAAATCTCTTAAAAAAAGAGAAGAGAGAGAGAGAGAGAGGACTGGAAGCTTATGAAAGGCTCTCAGCCTCTCTCTCTCTCTCCCTTTTATTCTATGCCCATTCGCCCCCCCCCCCCCCCCCAAAAAAAAAGGAACTTTGTGTACGATGATCTCTTATTTAAATATGATGCTATCGTGCAGAATTTGAATCACCTTACAATTATGAAAATAGAAAATAAAACTTCAAAAATATGATTTTATAGTAAATTTTTAACTATTCAAAATATATTTTAATTCAAAAAATTATAGAATTATCGAAAAATTATTCAACATTTGTCATTTTGTAGATCATCCTTAGTTCTATAACATATCATAAAATCAAACTAAAAGAGAAAAATTGGCATGATTTCTCCACATTTTTTCATTTTCGATCTATTTAAGGTGGGAAAGAAATAGTAGACGAAGAAGAATGGGCGGGGCTATACCTAATTTTGGGCTGAAATCCATGATTCTTTGACTCAAATCTCCTGAAAAAAGGGGGGAGAGAGAGGACTAGGAGCTCACGAAAAGCTCTTAGCCTCCCTCTCTCTTTTATTCCATGCCCATAACTCCTCATGTGACATGATACCGAGCCGAACCATCACAAACCATGCCTTGGTTGTACAGCCCGTTCAAGCCTTGAACTAACCCAAACAAGCGAACCATCCAAGTTTGGCATGGTTCACCCCAAACTCGGCGATTCAAGACAGTTTGGCCTTCCTTGGTTTTGCCCATGTGCAAATCATTGAAGGTGATTCATTCATTTAGGATTTAGCTATCGTTGCATGAGATGAATCCAATGTTTAGGTTAGATGGTTATACGTATATTAAGTAATGAGCCTGCTCAAAATATAAATATGAAGTTGGCTTTATTTTAAGTGTTTTTGCTATATGTTCATAATATTTATCCAGTATTTATGTTAGGTCACACATGTTTTTTAGTAGCAACAGCTGTTTTTGTTATAAGTAGAAAGAAACATTAATACATCCATTACATAGAATTTATTGGCATGAAAAATGTAAGGCGCGTATATAAGGAAGTAAAAAATAATAATAAAAAAAGAACTCCAATGCAGTAGAAGAAACAAAAATTAGGGTTGAACAGCCTTGCCATCAGTAAATTTATGAATTCCTTAAATAATAACATCCATGTTTGTCGACTATAAATAGAGTTTGTGCAGACATCATTTGCTCATATGTTATGTTATTAAACTTTTGCAATAATCCAATCCAAGACTTGCCTCCCTGATTATAATATATAAGAGGTTAAAATTGGCATGCCATTGATGTATTCTTATGCTGCCAGTTCAACTACCTATTGCCAACCATCTTTATTGGGCCGGATCATGATGCCCTCATGACTTCAAATGCCATCTCCGAACTTTAGTTTCTAGAAATACATTGAAGCCAGCACTAATGTTACTGAACCAACAAAACATGGCTATGATATAGCTTTGGAAAAGCTTATGGAACCTTACTCTCAAGTTGCCCAAAGTATTAAAATCTAGTGCATTGAAACATCCTTGCACTATTTGGTCCATGATGCCTAAATATACTTTTAAATTTTGTAGTTTTCACATTTTGGCAGCTGAGAGGAGCAGAGATGCTGGATCTAGGTTGTACCTTGTTTCTTCTGCTTCCCGTTTATCATTGCCTCTGTTTAGTCATCAGCATTGAATTCCAAAGTGATCAATAACTGGTCAATAATACAAATAACTTTGCAAACTAATGATAACACTCATATTCTTCCTATAGAAGCAGAGTCTATAGTCTGGGAGTGTTTTCTTGCTTGTTTATTTTGTTTATATCCTCTCATCTTGTCCTTCACTTTTTTAGAGTCTAGCCATTAATTGCCACCTTCAGGCATTTTTCTCCCCTATATTCTGAGGGGTCTTGACACCTCTTAGAAAGTATTTATTTCTTGTCCTAGCATTTTTTTTTTGGACTGATATGTTTTACCTTGCCTTTTTTGATCATTTTCACTCCTTGGACATGTCAACTTATTTTTCTCTCTTTAATTTCTTTTGCTTCATGATCAATGCTCTAGATATTTGTTACATCTTTGTTTTCTCTTCTTATTTTGTGTCTTAGCATGTGTTGGATGTTTAATCTAAACCATCATACCACTGGCTGTTGCTTGATCAGACCATCATGGTGCTTTGCAACCCATGAGTTAAATCATCATAGAGGCTGACCAAACTGCCTAACTGGTCTTATTTGTGTTGCAACCATACTCAGGAGCGTATGCATTAAATATGATATGGGCATAAACGCTGAAGTCATAAAGCAGCAGGAAACCGTCCAGGGGTCTTAAAAGGATATAGAATCGGATTATGAGAAAAGCTATTGCACATTTGGTGGGCTGCATGAACTTATGTGTAAATGAACTCCTAAATATCTAAAATAAGAAAATAATCCAAAAAAGATGAGTTGAGTAGCTGGTCTGGTTTGATATAATCAAAGAATCAAAAAGAAATATTAGAAGACTTTAAACAGTTCAAAGCATGGTATGTTGTATCGATATATACTGCCCATGGTATGTCGAACCATCCCGAAACAAGTGGTTTGGGATGAAATGAACCAAACTTGGTTTGGGAGGGGGGCAAACCTCTCCGAACCAATGGACTGAACTGAACTGTCCCAGGTTAAACTGAACTTATCGGTTCGATCCAATTCAGGCCAGTTCATGGCTTGGGGCCTTTTGATCCACTTGACCGGTACACTACTGATTTAATGTGGTACGCCCTGTACCAAACTATAGTACCAAAATAATATCGATTTTCAGTACGATGAACCTTGATACTGCTCCATATCGAGTGTGCTATACATATCAATATCAAATCGAAACTTATACAGGGGAGCATACCGAGTTGCGACACAGAACCAACCCCCGTATTGGAAGTATCAACACTATATTAGCATGGTACTAGTGTAATGTCTGGAACGAGCTTGCAAACCTTGGTTTAGAAGTTCCCTGGTACAAGGGAAGCATGGCTGGAAATGCATTCCCATTTATCCTTTTCCTTCTTGACCACTTAGAAATTTGAGAAGAAATTAAAGAAAGTGAAGAGTTAGATATGTAGTTACTTATCATGGTTGGTATGCTTTGTAGAGACCATCTAGTGGGCTTCTGATGGAAGGTTGAAGGGTTGCAAATGACCTCCCTTATAATCTACTGATAGATAGGTTGGGATAGTGCCAATAATGACTCTAGCTTTGTCTAGGATTATTATTTACTTGAGTTTTTGACTAATTATGCCCTTTATTTCAGTCATGGGTGCATGTTTCTTTATTTGGTATTCTTCATGAAAAACCGAATGAGGTGTAGGGCTTTAAATGGGTTGCAAGGTTTGAGAACATGGTTTCAGTTTCAGTTTTGGTCGAGCTTGTGGAATTCTAGTTTCAATAGTTTCAGTGGTTTCTGTAGTTTTATAAGTTGCAGAGTTTCATCATAAAAATGAAAAAGATAGAAGCTTATAAAAGTAGTTACAAAACATCAAGGTGTGATATATGCATAATATGCTGTATCAGTGCATACCATACTGGTACCAAACCAAAATTTGGTATTGGTGTGTGTACTGAATCTCGGTACGCTGAACCGAGCTACATACCAAGCGTACCAACGCTATACCAATCTGGTACTAGCTATATCGGTTCTTTGTTTGTGTAGTTTCAATAGTCATGTTAAAGTTAGTGTTTGCTTATCAGTTGTAATTTAAATTCATGGAGTGTGTTATGTATTGTAAATGTATATGCCATGTACTTAGAAAATTTATGTTGTTTGAAGATTCGTTATATTTATCTGTTGTGAAGCTATAAGTGCCAAGTGTATTTCAATTCTTTTCATCATTTTTCTTAAATAGATTTTATAGTTATATTGAATTTGGGCATTTCTTTCTCAAATTTTTAACATTGAGCAACTATTTAACTAAATGCTTGTGGTTATAGAATGTTGTGTATTTTATAAGAAGTCATTATTGTGAATGATGATGTATTCTTTATTGTCTTCAATAGCCTTTATAAAGGGCTGAAATAAGGAACATTTTAAAGGCCTGGGCCCATCAAGGGCTATGTTTATCATTTGTCCCCTATTATAACCTAAGGAAAAAAAGAGAAAACCTGTCTAAATTGAAACTATATACTCTATGCCCTTAAACTATATACCGTATGCCCTTAAATATAAAATCATCCTGATATAATAATAATCACCAAGATAATCCATGGCCGTGAAACCACCATAACTGTACTGAAATCAGTTAATTTCAGTGAAAATTGACAGAACTCACTGAAAATAACCAAAACCCAAAAGTTTAGGTTGGGTTGGAGTTCACCTGGACCCAACTTAACATCTCAAATTTCCTACTTGACCCACCTTGAAACTGGACGGGTAAGTGAAATGGGAAAGCAAACCCTACACTGACCCAGCTTAATTTTAGTTTTGAAGTTAGAAAGTTGTGAAGATACAGGTGAGGATAAGGGTGAAGGAAGGAGGGTTGGTTGCTAGAAAATGTCAGGAAGTAGAAAGAGAGGCAGAGTAGAGCCTTGATAGCCAAGACGTCTTATCCTAAAGAGATTTTAGGACCTATCTTTGTTGTCCCATCTCATCTCGATGATAATACATTATAGTCAATTTTAAATCGATCTAATTTATCATAAAGATATAAGTTTTAAAGTTAAAATATGTTTAAAAATCGAATAAAATACTAAAGCTTTATAACAAAAAAAGAAAAAGAAAAAAGCATCACAAGTAAATATTGGGTTGCTTGACCAGGTCAGGGATCGAGACGAGATAAGATGAGACACAGAGCATTTCATTTTATGAAAAAATTATGACACCTCTGTTCCATGAGATTTAGAACTTTGATTGTTGTCACTAGGCTGTAGTAGCTAACACATGGTACACACAAGAACATCACCAAAAAGATGGTGTTGTATCGAATGAAAAGGAGGTACTGCTCTCAAAGGAGGTCAAGGCAGCAGAATAAATGATGTGCTCTCCTAGGGAGATTGGTTTGGGTGGTTGGTAGTGGTCTTTAGTTGTTGGAATGCTGGGTTCACCATTTGGTTATTGAATGAGGTTTGGGGTTGAAAAAGACAGGAATTTCAATTCTTCTTTTGGATTGAGAAACAGGGTAAGGATTTGGGTAGGGTTGGTAGGGACTAGGGTTTAAGGAAGGACCTCTATGACTCTCCTCTTACATTCTTGCTCTCCCACCATTGGAGGACTTCAGCATAAAATAAAATAAATATTGTAATATTTATGTAATATGTACAGTGTAATGATATATATATATATATATATATATATATATATATATATATGTAATATATATATTATAAGCAATTTGGGTTGGGTCTTAAATTTGTAATTGGGTCAGTTAAAATCTTACCTTGAGCCCAACCTAATTAATAGGCTGGAGGGTTGCTGTAAGTTGACAGCCAGACTAAAACTATAGTCATGCCCTATGAACAACTGAGTTGGGTCACAATAAGCTAATCAAGCCAAAGTTTGTGGGTATCTAATATTGTTGTCTTGTAGTTTTGTTGGATCTTTTATTACTTCATAGAACTCTTATATTTTCTTCTTTTTCATCTCCTTAATAATTTATACCAGCTATTAAAAATTAAAGCAAGAAAAACCGTATGATACGCTGTAGCAGTATATTATTCCTCTGCATTGGTTTTCATACTTGTGGATGACATGCTGCATGTTTATGTTGTGAAGGTTGGTATATGGATGGACTGAACGACTGATATTTTGTAGGCCAGTATCATGCATGTGAAACCATCAGCCCTGAAGATGTTGCTGCTCTGATGTATACAAGTGGCACAAGTGGTATACCAAAAGGTGTAATGCTTACACATCAAAATCTCTTGCATCAGGTTTGAAGAATGGTTCTTCTGATCTACTCTTAGTCAGTCTTGAATCATTGTTTATTTCTTGGCTAATATGACAAGCAATTTCTATTAGAACCATGTTCATGCTCCATGTATGTTGTTCAAGCCTGATTTGTAAATATTATGCATAATTTTGAGAAACACCCAACTTATTTATCCATTTTAATTTTTGGCTATGCAAACATTTATTAGTTTCCAAATTTCTACATACATATTACATGACATATATGCATGCATAAGCAATTTCTTCTAGATCATGCTCATGTTCTATGTATGTTGCCTGCACACATCCACAAATTAGAAGATCTACCTCAATGCTTTCAAATGGTTTTGAATGTCTTTTTTGTTATTTTCTTCCTTTTCTCCTATAAGAATCCTCGGTTTTGTCTCTTTTCATCTGGTGTTTTAGATAAAGAACTTGTGGGACATTGTGCCTGCAGAAGCCGGAGACAGGTTCCTAAGCATGCTTCCACCTTGGCATGCATATGAGCGTGCCTGTGAGTATTTCATCTTCATTCATGGGATTGAGCAAGTTTACACAAATGTGAAAAACTTGAAGGTATTCTTTGAACTTCAACATCTTTTGTTTGCCATGTTTGAATAACTCATGCCTTAGAACTTCTTTTCCTGTTTAACTTAACTGCCTGAATGTAGGCATCAAGGTGATGGGCCAGAAAGGTAGATTCATTCTTGAACAAGATTAGTTGTTTTTAGCTAATTAATTTTCTAGATTTTTACAATTAGTTGAAGATGCTTGTTATCAATTGCATAAGTGTGCCTCCTTTTTTGAATTTGTTTTGTTTTAATATTTTGGATAGGATGATTTGCAGCGGTATCAACCCCGCTACATCATTTCTGTTCCTTTGGTTTATGAAACCCTCTACAGGTTAGTGCCATGTATGAGAATATGCTAGAATGCAGCCTAATTCAAAAGTATGGGTGCTTAATTACGTGATATTATGATAATGGAGCCCTTAGATCAATCCGACTTATGAATGTTACTGATGATTCCTTGACGGTCTTCTGCAGGTCAATCCAGAAGCAGATATCTTCAAGTTCTGCTGCTCGGAAGTTTGTTGCACTCACATTAATCAATATTAGTTTGTTATATATGGAGGCAAAGAGGGTTTATGAGGTACATGCCTACTCCCTTTCACTTGTTCATCATAGAATTACCAACATGCTCAAATTCATGGCAGAGATATCATTTTTAAGGACTTTAAATCACTGAGAACTCCTGAGTATATAAACTGCTTAAATTTCATGGTTTACCCTTAAAAAAAAAATTTATAGGCAAGTTTATCAAATTTCGAAGTTGAGTTGCATTTTTTTCTTCTATGTTTTATCTTGTCAAGGGAAAGGTGTTAACAGAAAAGCATGTCCAAAAATCATCCATCATTGTCTTGATTGACTGGTTGTTGGGAAGAATCGTTGCTGCACTTTTGTGGCCATTACATAACTTGGGAATGAAGCTAGTCTACAGTAAAATTCACTCAGCTATTGGAATATCAAAGGTATAATTCAAAAATGGTATTTTGTTTTGGACTAGGAGATCTATCCTGGCTTTTTTTGTTCAATTTTATGATAAATGATCATTTTATGCAATTTTGGTAATTGAATAAATTGCAGAGCTTTGTATAACACATTGCAGGCTGGTATTAGTGGTGGTGGAAGTTTGCCAATGTATATTGACAGGTTTTTTGAGGTTAGAATCTTTGGACAATGTTTTGCTGGATTGTTGAGGAATGTTCATGGTGATATTTTGTATTTCTACATGCAGGCTATAGGGGTGAAGGTGCAGAATGGTTATGGTTTAACAGAGACTTCTCCTGTTGTGGCTGCTCGACGGCCAGATTGCAATGTAAGAAAAAAATCAGTTTTGATCCTGAAAGAAATGACTTATACAATTTATAGTCGAGTTTGCAAAATACTTGGTGAACATTAAAAACGTATAATATGCCTCCTTTACAAGAGCATAAGAGCTTGTGGTGGAAAATTGATGGGTTCTTTGAAATGTTCTTATGGTTATTGCAGTCCTTTTTTTTCCTTTTTTTGTATTATAGAAGTATTTCTGTGCTTAATTAATTTGGATGGATAACTTATTCATGAAAAAAAATTTACAGCAATTTTAGATGTCCCAACATGATCATGGGTACCGATTGACAAAAACATATATCACCATCTACTAAAGTTTTGCATTAAATTAGCTCCATGTTTCTTGATTGCCTAGGAAGCACAGACAAGGTACGGGACACAGATGATACAATATGCAGATATGGCAAACCTTGAAATAGTAGAATATAATACAAATAGAATATATCAATGAATGTATAAATACACACATATAATGTACCAAAAAAATGAATACATATACGAATGTATATGTTTGTGTATTATGTAAGTAAAAAAGAAAACCATAAAGCATAGTAAGTCATTAAGATAACAATCCATATTTATACGGTAGCATCAGCTTCCACAAATTCATCATTTAGTCTTCAATTAAATCCATAGGCCAATTGCACACTTCATATTTTCAATGTCGTAGACTGCGAAATTAACCCATCATAGGTAAAATATTAGCAATAAAAAAGAAAACAAATGCCCTCCCCATATTTGGAGGTTCCAAGAATTATCTTGAGTGTTTTGTGATGTTCTCTAATTTTTTTTTTTTTAAAGAGATACTTTATACAAGTATTTGGCATATATCGAGAAATATCCAATGAATATTAATAACCAATAGGTACCCGAGATAGATACAGGATGTGATTTGAAGTATCCATGCTTTTTAATTGATCATTAACACTTGATGATGGTGTTTCAAACTTCTATGAAAAATTTTAACAATCTTTATTTCTTTGCAGCTTCCATTTGGCAGTTGCAACCAAATATTGTTTGCTAGATTATTTTTTGAAATAAAATTTTATACTTTGTTCGCCATATTTATTGTTTTTATCATGAATCGTAATTGCATTTAAGTGTTATGAGAGACGTTCAACAAGAGCTACAAATATGACAGGGAGGTTCTACCCCTAATTTCAGAGGCTATTTTTTTTATGTTGGTGCTTTGATTTTCTCTTTGTGGGTTTATTTGCATTTTATTCAGCACAAGTTTTCTGTTTCTAAGACTTCCATATACAGTACAAGTCTCCATTTTTTTACCATTTTTTCATTTTATTTATAATATATTTAATGTTGCTTCTATAATAGATTAACTTGTTTTTCTTGTTTCTTTTCGTTCAAGGTTCTCGGCACAGTTGGGCACCCACTGAAGTACACAGAAATTAAGATTGTGGATGCAGAAACAGGTTGTATTCTCCCTGATGGTTCAAAAGGCATCGTCAAAATTAGAGGGCCACAGGTGATGAAAGGCTACTATAAGGTAAGAATTTTCCATCTGATCTCAATTCAATTTGCGTATCATTAACAAACCTGAAGTATTATTGACAATATCTGGACTATGTAAACATTGTCCATATGAAAGAAATCATGTTAGGATACTATTCAACCATAGGTATTGTAGAAAATCTTGACATCATATTTGCATACCATAATGAGCTTACATGAATCTCAGTTCTTCCTGTTCATGATGAACCAGTGCCAGTGTGTGGGTCCCTGCAAGTTTGCTTGCATATTATGATAATTAGATGAACAAGCCCCCTCCTTGGCATTTTTAAAAAAATCATTATTTCCACATTTTCTACTGCTTTTAGTTATCTAGAAATAATCTTACACCTCAATGTAAGGAGCAGATGGGTCTAATGTCTTATTTTTCCTTGTGCCTAATTTTGAGAGTTTCTATCTATTACAAGCTGACTTTTCCCAGTTTAATGAGATTGTGAGCATATACCGTAATCTCAAGGAATTACCTGCTGTTGCTGCTGTAAGTATTTGGTGTTCTACTCCATGGAAATTAGCTCGCTCCAAAATCTTGGTAAATGGCATCAAGTGCCTTCCTGAAAATAAATAGAACATTCGATGAATGCCAAATGGAGAAGAAACAATGGCTTTAAATCCTAGTGAAACATCCCGTGGAATGCTAGGACAGATTATCATCCTAAACATTGGGATAGAACTGGCCTACTATTGTCCTAGCATCCTAATCGGTGCGACTTGGGATATCCCAGTTCCATGTATCAAGAGAAAGCGGTACAGCAGCATGTCCTATTTTATAAAAATCCAAGATAGTTCCATCCTGCGGGATTTAAAATCTTGAAAGAACTTATTATAAGATATTATAATTTTGTTAAAATGGCATATAACAAATATATCCATGTTGTTTTATCATAGAAAGTTGTTGAAATTTGGGGGGAAAAAAATCATGATCCCTGTACATTGTAAAAATCATGAACGTAATGCAGCATATTCTATGTGAGTTTTTCTCTCATTAAAGTGGTGATTAAAATTTTTATATAAGGAATATAAGTTACTTTTCTTGATGTATTTCATTATTGGTGATCAAATATAATCCTTCTGAGATATGTTGGCAATTCTATAACCATGAAAATGTTTGCAATTTGAACTTGATTTTGATGATTGTCCCATAAATGAAAGATTGGAATTTTAATGAAACTTTGTAGAGGCTTGTGGTATTAGTATTATCAAATGCTTTAATGCCACTCCTTCCATCAATTTCTCATCCTTTTCCCTGTTAATAGAATCCATCTGCTACAAATGAAGCTCTAGATGAAGAGGGCTGGTTCAACACTGGTGATGTAGGTTGGATTGCGCCCAAACATTCCATGGGGCGGAGTCGAAAATGTGGAGGAATGCTTGTTCTTGAAGGACGTGCAAAGGATACTATCGTTCTTAGCACAGGTATTTTAAGAGACCACAACTTCTGTAATATTGTTCAAAGGTTTTAAATACTATGGAACAGAACCATATTGAATTTTCCTTGAAACATGATGCCCACATAAGGTATGATATACAATAATTCTAGGAGAATTTGATATAGATAATAGAAGTGTAGATGCTTCTGGCATAAGAAAGTTGAAGGCCAAAAGATCAATGAGGCAATGGAGGAGACCTATTCTCTTCTTGAATAAGTTGCCCCTAATCAAGTCTCTTCTTCTTCTTCTTCTACTACTACTAATCATACATGCAGTAGTAGTAGTAGTATTATCAAAAAGCATCTTATTGATAAAAAATTAATATCAATTAGAATCTAAGGAACAAATTATAGATGTAGTCAATTTTTTCCTTTAAGTAAATAATCTTAAAAAGAGAACTGATTAAAGATTTAATTTCTTTAATCAATCAAATGATGAGGCACCCACCTGAGACAAATGAGGCCCTAGGTGATCCTTACTTACAAGGAGAAATAATGAAAAATTATTGTCTTCATTCAATCAAAGAATGAGGTGGTTGCTCTTGGCCCCTAGGCAGCGAGGTGCCCACCTAGCCTCTAACCTTGCTGCTTGGCTGGCTGCTTCACCTGAAGACCTGGAAAGAAGTGGATGACTATGTGGTTGGGTTGTCCAGGCGCCTATGTGGCCACTGGTGGTAACTTTGCCTCTTATAAAGCTTGCAATCAATGGCTTTTTCATTAGACGAGATAAATTCAAATTTCCATTTTGTTCCAATCAATGGCAGGACCTGGTTCTCATAATTAATCAGATCCACTAAAAGTGGTGATAATTTTATATTTTATTGCATCTGTTTACATGCTTCCATGGTTCTTTCATTATTATTTTTCTTGCAGTCATTTCTGTACTGCAATACTCTTCTTTTGCTAACCACTTCCTGAAAAAAATAATATTGCGATGAAAAGCCATACTGATCATGATGATCTCATGTTCATATTTACCCCCAGTTTTGTCAGAGGCTGACTTCTGATTGAAAAACATGTAGGGGAAAATGTTGAACCTGCAGAGCTTGAGGCAGCAGCCATGAGGAGTAATCTAATTCAGCAAATTGTGGTCATCGGTCAGGTAGAGGAATATTAACTTAATATATTTTTAGAAAAAGGAGGACTAGAAAGGTAATGTATCTAAAGAAGAAGCCAAAACCTCTTATGTACTTCTATTCTTCAATTATTTTAAAGAAGATAGTAGAACTATTTTGAAATTGGCAGTCTTTCTTTCATCTGATAGTTGTGTTAAACACGGAAAGAAATGCGTTCATATGTTGGAAAAATTTTACCATCTGTTTATCACTTTTGTGAGGACACCTTACCTAAAGTAAAATACATTCTCCATTTGAAAGGAAAAAAAATCCTTAATGAGTATTCTGGGTATCAGGAACCTTAATTTGTAGCCACGTGTGTTTCATCAGACTTGTGTCTTTCATTCTACTTTTAGCGAACTATTTAAATCCTTTTCAAATGGCATGCGTTCTCTATAAAAACTCCTTGTCTTTTGTTGCTGTTGATTCCACCACTTTTTTCTTTTTAAGATGAAGAAGGTAAAAGGAGATTCCAAAAAAATAAAGTTGAAGAAAATTGTCTTAAGAAAACAGGCATACATGTGTTTTTGTTTGTTCTTCCCTTCTATTAAGTCTTTTCTGAAACATAATTAAACATCATGCCTTTTGTTTCTATTCTCTTACACTTATTGGACTCAAATTTTTATCTATTTTCTTTTTTTTTCAGCTTCATGCTTTTGTATCAAATTCTTAACCATTCTGTTTCTTCATTCATTGTCAACATATGCATTGATTAAAAATGCAGGAACATGTTTTATTAAACTTTGTGCATAGCATGTGGAAGTATTTTCTTTTCTGATATGCTAGTAACATCTTAAATTTTATATAGGATCAACGACGGCTTGGTGCTCTGATTGTTCCAAATAAAGATGAAGTCCTTGCAGTAGCAAAAAAGCTGTCAATTATAGATGGCAACTCTGAACTCAGTAAAGATAAAATGATGAGATTGGTATATAATGAAGTAAAAACTTGGTAAGTATTATTCTTAATTATTCTGTTTGGTAGTGTGCCATTTGCACAATTAAAAATGGATTTTTTCAACTTATTTGCACCATACAAGGTAGTCTTAAAAGTACTAGCTTATGTGCTTGTGAATATTGGCATATACATTCATGTCGAGGAGGAATACTCTATTAAAAAATATAACTGTGGTGTTTATATAAATTTGTTTAAATACTTAAATATGTACTTCCTTTCTCAAAATTAATTAGAAATATTGAAAAATATTAGACATGATTATATCCATGTTCATCATTGCTTGAATATGTTTTCATAATTTTGATGTATAATTCTTGGTTTGTGATACATTTATATTAGTATAACCAAAGTTAAATCCCATTGGATGGGAGTTTCCCAATTTCTTCATGAAACAAGATGCTTGTTGTCATACCTTATCCGATGGCTATCCCGATAGAGTATCCTAGTACCTCCATCTCTCTCTCTTTCAATTTATTTTTTATTTCTTTATATATTTTCTTTCTCTGTTTCCTTTCTTCCTTCTTTCCTTTCTTTCTTTCCTTTTTCTTCTTTCTTATTTCCCTTCTTCATTCTTTCCTTCGTTCTTTTTCCTTCTCTATTCTTTTCTTTCCTCCCTTTTTCTTCATCTTTCCCTTCTTTATATTTTTCTTCTTTTCTTCTTTTCTTTTTCTTCAGTTTTTTCTTATTTCTCTACATGATTGGGTTTTAATGCCCCATCCCTATCTCGGTCCCATTTTCCCATAGGAGAATGAGATAGCTAGGAAGCCCCTCATCCCACCGAGACTTAAAACCTTAGATATAACTAGTTTGTTGGTTGCAAAACAACCAACAATTTAGGGTTCCCATGTACAATTACTATCTCAGCATCTCCACCATTGTTGTTATGCACCAAAATAGTGTGAACTTTCTATTGTTCCTATACATTTTTTTTGTTTTTTTGGTGCCTTATGGCGTCCATTTTTATTACATTTCTTACCTTGCACTTTCTATCTAAGGCTATATTTGTATGATCATTGGCAAAATGCTTAGATTTTATGGTAGATTCACAAATATTTTATGGTAGACTCACAAACTTTATTGTGAAATGTGTTTATTCTTTTCTACAACTTTATCTCAATAGATGTATGCTGATCTCTGGGTAAAAGAATATCTCTTTGCATGCTTCTTTGATTTTCCTCTAGCAAGATCTAGACATTTAACAGTTTTAACTTTGATATGAACCTTTTTTGTTTTCATTTTTGTTTCAATATATAGATTGCATTCACTGAAGATTGGTGTTTAATCTAGATGAATGAAATTTCCAAAATTGAACTATGTAGATAAGGAAAAATAACTAATCTTTTTTTCTAAATATGTTGTTTGGATGTCAATTTGGAGTGAGCAAAACCATCAGAAAGTCCCATTTCGAAAGGTAGACAACTCAATCTCTCTTATGATGGCCAAAACAAAGAGGGGAATATATAACATAAAGAGGTGATACAT
The DNA here is from genome assembly GCA_900491605.1 of Calamus simplicifolius. Classification (NCBI taxonomy): domain Eukaryota; kingdom Viridiplantae; phylum Streptophyta; class Magnoliopsida; order Arecales; family Arecaceae; genus Calamus; species Calamus simplicifolius. The sequence continues at coordinate 374,851 of UESW01004612.1, read as the reverse complement.
GTTAAACCTTTTCAAAAAAAAGAAACCAACAACAATAATAACAAAGCCTTGATCCCAAAATAGTTGAAGTCGGTTACATAAATCCTTTTTTCTCTATTTAGCTCTTTTCCAAATCATATTTTTTGTAAGATGCAAACATTCTAAGTTTTTCTTTATCACTTTCTTTTATGTGATTTTCGGTCTATCTCTACCTCTTTTTCCTTTACATGTATCAAGTCACTCTTCCGCACAGATGCATCTTTAGATATACATTGCACATGTCCAAATCATTTAAGTTGCATTTCCTTAATTTATTCTCAATTGAAGCTACCTCTACCTTTTTACGAATAGTTTCATTTTTTATTTTATCTTTTCTTGTATTATCACACATCTATCTTAACATTCTCATTTCCGCCATATTCATCTTATGTACGTGTATTTTTCTAATTGCCCACATTCCATACCTTAAAGCATAAATGGTCTTTTGGCTGTCCTATAAAACTTTTTTTTTAATTTGGCAGGTACTCTATGATCACATAATATTCTAATTGCACTTCTCCATTTTATCCAATATGCTTCAATTCTATAGACAACATCATCCTTAATCTCTTCTTCTTTATGGATAATCGATCATAAATACCAAAAATGATAGTTGTTAGTAACTTCATGGCCCCCATTTGTACTCTATATTCATCTTCATTTATAATTATACTAAAATTATATTCCATGTATTCCGTTTTTGTTCTACTTAACCTAAAACCTTTAAATTTTAATGCATTTTGCTATAGTTCTAACTTACGATTAACTCTAGCGATGGTTTTATCTACTAGTATTATATCCAAAAAAAAAAATACCAACCGAGCATGATAATTTTTCTTTTACTTTTAATGCATGTTGATCATCCCAAAATATCTCCCCAAAAGTTTACTCTACCCATACCAGGTACTGTACTGCTACCTTGCTTGTACTATATGGTATGCCCAATAGGGTATAGTACACTTCTCATACCAGTACAGGGTCAAAAGATCCTTCTCTCTTCTGCAGTCACGATACCACCTACACTGGGCACTTCAGGTTGGTACAACATGAAGCTAAGTGAAACCATTTGGTTCTGCTCGATATTTGCTAGTTCAGTCTCTGCACCATATCAAACATTGGTAACGTACCCATGCTGTACTAGTGTGCTATGCTATACCTAGTACTTGGTGCCAGGCAACACGAGTCCGTACAGTGAACAATGATTACCCCACATTTCCAAGCCAAATCACTGTCCAAACATGAAATACATGGTCACCAATTTGTTTGATCCAACTAGTATTTTGATCAGCCTAAAATAAATTGGGCCATTCTTAAGTTCAATGACTAAGTTTGAAGTAGCATATCTATAAATAAGCTCTCCTAATTTTAAAGATTGTTTCTATGCTCAAATTATGCTTAAATATGGCCAGAAGTGAATTTTTCAAAATATAGTCTAGAACTGGATCCAACATGAAACTAGAAAATATATTCTAGAACTGGATCCAAAATGATAAATAAATAACAATGACCATGGATTCAAGAGCCATCAGAATGGGATGGTACGGCTTGCATCATACCATTCTGATACAAAACCAGCAAAACAAGCACTAGTGCGAGTACTGAATGCCAAAACCCTTAGTACCGATGTACCAGCCATATTGATCAACACACACTTCACACTTGTAATGTGGATCGATTTTATGATTAGGTAATAATTTCAATTTCATTAATTTTCGTAATGAATTAAAATTCGCATGTCCTAATCTATCATGCCATAAACAAGAGGAGTCAATCATATAAGCAGAAGAAGAAGCTTTATTCATTTCAAGGTTTCTGTGTACAGTCATTACATTCACCTTGAATAATCCATTATTCAAGTAACCCCTTCCAATAAATATCCCCCCTTAGTGAGTACAAATTTATCAGACTCAAAGACCATCCTAAAGCCATGTTTGCTTAGGAGGGAGCCTGATATGAGATTCTTCCGGATGTCAGGGACATGTAGCACATCATTCAGTAGAAGCTCCTTGCCAGATGTCATCTTCATAACGATGCGGCCAAGTCCTTCTATCTTGGATGTAGCGGAGTTACCCATGACCAAATTTCTACCATTGATAGGAGTATATGATGAGAACATACTCTTATCAGAGCAGACATGTCTGGTAGCTCCAGTGTCGATGTACCACTCATTTGCTTTGTCAACCATGTTTGCTTCAAATACAACAGCTGACAGCATCATCTCGGATACCTCTTTGGATAGTTTCAGTAACGTTGACTTCTTTCTTTTCTTTATCCTTGAAACGGCAGTCCTTGGATTTGTATCCTTGCTTTCCACAAACAAAGCACTTTCCCTTAAACTTGTATTTCTTTGGATTGCCCTTCTTCTGTTTAAAGCCTTCGCCTGGAAACTTGCGTTTCTTCTTCCCTTCTATGAGGTTGGCCTTTGGCTCAGCAGGTTGTCCTCCTGCCTTCTTATCTTGGCTCTTATTGTCCTCCTCGATCCTTAGGCGGACAATTAGGTCTTCAAGTCCCATCTCTTTCCGCTTATGCTTCAGGTAGTTCTTGAAGTCCTTCCATAGTGGTGGTAGCTTCTTTATGATGGCAGCTACCTGGAATGACTCGCTGAGAGACATTCTCTCTGCATATATCTCATGCAGGATAATCTGGAGCTCTTGGACTTGCTCCATAACTGTTTTGTGGTCGACCATCTTGTAGTCTAAGAACCTTCCAACCATAAACTTCTTGTGTCCAGCATCCTCTGTCTTGTACTTTTTATCCAGGGATGCCCATAACTCCTTGGCAGTAGCAATACTGCTGTACACATTGTACAGGGTATTGTCCAGACCATTCAGGATGTAATTTTTGCAAAGGAAGTCCGAGTGCTTCCATGCCTCCACCGCAGCAATGACTTGCTTGTGGTCTCCCCTTCCTTTAGGATAGGCAGATCTTCATTCAGCACTCTGACCAGGTTCAGAGTTGTGAGGTAGAACAGCATCTTCTGTTGGAAATTCGTGCCAGAGAATTTCTCCGGTCTCTCGGCTTGAATGGATGTCGTCATAGTAGCCATCTGCAGCAGCACTTCCGTGGTAGCAGAAAATTGTCTTAAGATTTGTTGGTGGGTGTTTGGCAGATGGTGGCTACCTAATGAATCAGACTGAGGCTAGAGTTTCACTCTATATCCTTAAGACAATTTCGTCCCGCAATGGTGCTTACGGTCAGTATGACGATCGTCTCCCAGGATACAACAGTCTCCTTTTGATGAAAGCAGCACTACAATTCACCAAAACTTTCGAACCAAGAATGCTACTCTCTTTTCAATGCACTATTGCTATACTATCCTTAGGAAAGTATGCAAATGCCTAAGAGAGAAGAAGACTAGAATTGATTCAAATTGAACTCAATTCGGAATGGCTTGGGATTCATCAAATGAGAGGGTCTAGGGTCCTATTTATATGTTTTTAGGTGCCCCTTGGAAGCAACCCTACGAATTTAATTAAATTTAAATTCTATTATCAAAGGATGCGAGGGTTAAGGGCTTATCACCCTTGATATGCCCTTTAGACATCGTGATCTTCAGATCAGGCGATCGGATAAGCCTTTTCATGGCTGTGATCTGAAGATCAGCCGATCAGATAAGTCTATCCTTATCCTGATAAGCCTTTTCATCATCGTGATCTGATGATCACGTTATCAGATAGGCGGATGCCTATCACAACCGTACGATCGAACAGACACCTTATCATAACCGTCATGTTGACTGGTCAACCAACCGTCCTGTTGACTAGTCAACCGACGGATGTGTACGAAGGGCGCAATGGGCGCTTTGTAGGCGCACTTTGCATTTGCACTTCGCACGTGCGCATCGTCGCGAGGAGCTTGAGGGGCTTTAAATTTTTATAGATCAAGATGATCCGACGGTGGAGATTGATCGGATCAAGATAAGGGGCTGAGATCAATTGATCGTTGATCGATCGGATGAAGGGTCGAGATGCGGTGATCAAATCACAATCTTGATCACAATCCAACGGCTGACATCCGTCGTTGACTAGTCAACAGGACGGTTGGTTGACCAGTCAACATCATAAATTCGTAGGGTTGCTTCCAAGGAGCACCTAAATACATATAAATAGGACCCTAGACCCTCTCATTTGATGAATCCCAAGCCATTCCGAATTGAGTTCAATTTGAATCAATTCTAGTCTTCTTCTCTCTTAGGCATTTGCATACTTTCCTAAGGATAGTATAGCAATAGTGCATTGAAAAGAGAGTAGCATTCTTGGTTCGAAAGTTTTGGTGAATTATAGTGCTGCTTTCATCAAAAGGAGACTGTTGTATCCTGGGAGACAATCGTCATACTGACCGTAAGCACCATTGCGGGACGAAATTGTCTTAAGGATATAGAGTGAAACTCTAGCCTCAGTCTGATTCATTAGGTAGCCACCATCTGCCAAACACCCACCAACAAATCTTATTATCGCACCCTGCTACCACGGAAGTGCTGCTGCAGATGGCTACTATGACGACATCCATTCAAGCCGAGAGACCGGAGAAATTCTCTGGCACGAATTTCAAGAGGTGGCAACAGAAGATGTTGTTCTACCTCACAACTCTGAACCTGGTCAGAGTGCTGAATGAAGATCCGCCTATCCTAAAGGAAGGGGAGATCGACAAGCAAGTCATTGCTGCGGTGGAGGCATGGAAGCACTCGGACTTCCTTTGCAAAAATTACATCCTGAATGGTCTGGACAATACCCTGTACAATGTGTACAGCAGTATTGCTACTGCCAAGGAGTTATGGGCATCCCTGGACAAAAAGTACAAGACAGAGGATGCTGGACACAAGAAGTTTGTGGTTGGAAGGTTCTTAGACTACAAGATGGTCGACCACAAAACAGTTATGGAGCAAGTCCAAGAGCTCCAGATTATCCTGCATGAGATACATGCAGAGAGAATGTCTCTCAGCGAGTCATTCCAGGTAGCTGCCATCATAGAGAAGCTACCACCACTATGGAAGGACTTCAAGAACTACCTGAAGCATAAGCGGAAGGAGATGGGACTTGAAGACCTAATTGTCCGCCTAAGGATCGAGGAGGACAATAAGAGCCAAGATAAGAAGGCAGGAGGACAACCTGCTGAGCCAAAGGCCAACCTCATAGAAGGGAAGAAGAAACGCAAGTTTCCAGGCGAAGGCTTTAAACAGAAGAAGGGCAATCCAAAGAAATACAAGTTTAAGGGAAAGTGCTTTGTTTGTGGAAAGCAAGGACACAAATCCAAGGACTGCCGTTTCAAGGATAAAGAAAAGAAAGAAGTTAACGTTACTGAAACTCTATCCAAAGAGGTATCCGAGATGATGCTGTCAGCTGTTGTATTTGAAGCAAACATGGTTGACAAAGCAAATGAGTGGTACATCGACACTGGAGCTACCAGACATGTCTGCTCTGATAAGAGTATGTTCTCATCATATACTCCTATCAATGGTAGAAATTTGGTCATGGGTAACTCCGCTACATCCAAGATAGAAGGACTTGGCCGCATCGTTATGAAGATGACATCTGGCAAGGAGCTTCTACTGAATGATGTGCTACATGTCCCTGACATCCGGAAGAATCTCATATCAGGCTCCCTCCTAAGCAAACATGGCTTTAGGATGGTCTTTGAGTCTGATAAATTTGTACTCATTAAGGGGGGGATATTTATTGGAAGGGGTTACTTGAATAATGAATTATTCAAGGTGAATGTAATGACTGTACACAGAAACCTTGAAATGAATAAAGCTTCTTCTTCTGCTTATATGATTGACTCCTCTTGTTTATGGCATGATAGATTAGGACATGGAAATTTTAATTATTACGAAAATTAATGAAATTGAAATTATTACCTAATCATGAAATCGATCCACATTACAAGTGTGAAGTGTGTGTTGAAGCTAAGTTAGCAAAAACATCATTTCCATCAGTTGAAAGAAATACTGAACCTCTTGACTTAATTTACAGTGATCTATGTGACTTAAAGTCAATTCAAACTAGAGGAGGTAAAAAGTATTTTATAACATTTATAGATGATTCAATAAGATACTGCTATATGTATCTACTAAAGTCTAAAGATGAGGCTTTAGAAATGTTTAAATGTTATAAGAATGAAGTTGAAAATCAACTTGGCAAAAAGATTAAGGTCATAAGGAGTGATAGAGGTGGTGAATATGATGCACCTTTTGACGAATTTTGTCAGGAGCATGGCATTATTCATCAAACTACTGCTCCTTATTCGCCTCAATCTAATGGAATTGCAGAACGTAAAAACCGCACATTAAAAAAATGATGAATGCTATGTTAATAAATTCTGGTACACCACAGAATTTATGGGGAGAAGCAATTCTCTCAGCAAATCATATTCTTAATAAGATACCTCTTAAGAAGAAGGAAGTGACTCCATATGAGTTATGGAAAGGAAAGAAGCCTTCTTACAATTACTTAAGAGTGTGGGGGTGTCTAGCTAAAGTAGCTATTCCGGACCCCAAAAAGGTCAAGATAGGACCTAAAACTGTTGATTGTATATTTATCGGATATGCACATAATAGTAGTGCATATCACTTTCTTGTGTATAAATCAGATATAACTGATATACAGAAAAATATAATCATGGAATCAAGGAATGCAACATTCTTTGAAAATATATTTCCAAGTAAAAGGAAATTAGAAATAAGTTCAAACAAAAGAACTTATGATGATAATACTGCTAGTAGTAGTCATCAGGAAGAATATCCTGAAGATGAACCCAGACGCAGTAAGAGACCAAAAGTTGCTAAGTCCTTTGGTCCTGATTATGTAACTTATATGTTACAAGATGAACCTCAGACATTCAAAGAGGCAATGTCTAATCCAGAAGCACCCTTTTGGAAAGAAGCTGTCAATAATGAAATTGAGTCCATCATGCATAATCATATGGGAGTTGGTAGACCTACCATATGGTATGAAACCTTTAGGGTGCAAGTGGATATTTAAGAAAAAGCTAAAAGCTGATGGATCAATTGACAAGTATAAAGCCAGATTAGTGGCTAAGGGCTTCAAACAAAAAGAAGGTATAGACTTCTTTGATACCTATTCACCAGTAAGTAGAATAACATCTATAAGAATGTTAATAGCTTTTGTAGCCATTAACAATCTTGAAATTCATCAAATGGATGTTAAAACTGCTTTTCTGAATGGTGAATTAGATGAAGAAATATACATGGAACAACCTGAGGGATTTATTGTTCCAGGACAAGAAAAGAAGGTGTGTAGACTTGTTAAATCCTTATATGGATTAAAGCAAGCACCTAAGCAATGGCATATAAAATTTGATAATGTAATGTTATCAAATGGATTCAAAATAAATGAATGTGACAAATGCATATATGCCAAATCCCTATCTGAAGGGTATGTGATAATCTGCTTATATGTAGATGACCTGTTAATCATTGGTAGTAATACTGAAATGATTAAACAGACTAAGAAAATGTTGATCAAACATTTTGATATGAAAAATATGGGTGTTGCAGATGTTATACTAGGAATTCGAATCACTAGAACATCTGAGAAATAATATTATCTCAATCTCATTATATTGAGAAAATATTAAATAAGTATAAAAAGTATGATACTAGCCCGGTGAAACACCTGTAGATGCTAATCTACATTTGGCTAAGTATATTGGAGAACCCATATCTCAATTGGAATACTCACGTATAATTGGCAGTTTAATGTATGTCATGAATTGTACTCGTCCTGACATAGCATATGCTGTCAATAAGTTGAGTAGATTTACAAGTAATCCAGGTCCAAATCATTGGACAGCTCTAATAAGGGTATTAAGATATCTGCGATATACCCTAAGTTATGGATTACATTATTCAAGATATCCAGCTGTATTAGAAGGATACAGTGATGCAAATTGGATATCTAACACAGAAGATACAAAATCCACAAGTGGATATGTATTCACCTTAGGAGGAGGTGTTGTGTCATGGAAATCTTCTAAACAAACTTGTATAGCTCGATCCACTATGGAATCTGAGTTTATTGCCTTAGAAAAGGCAGCTGAAGAAGCAGAATGGCTTCGAAACCTTTTAGAAGATATTCCATGTTGGCCAAAGCCTATGTCTGCAATATGCATACATTGTGATAGTCAATCGGCAATATGCAAAGCACAGAATAAGATGTATAATGGTAAGTCTAGACATATACGTCGTAGACATAATACCATTAAGCAGTTACTTGAAATTGGTGTAATTTCTATTGACTATGTTCAGTCAAAGAAAAACCTAGCGGATCCATTAACAAAGGGGTTACCAAGAGATCAAGTAAACTGTTTATCGAGGGGAATGGGTTTAAAACCTATAACTAAAAAATCTTCATAGTGGATACCCAACCTAGCTGACTGGAGATCCCAAGATCTAGGTTCAAAAGGGACAACTAAATTATGAAGAGACTTGATAGCACTAAGGATGTACAATCCTACTCATTCCTATGATAATTGGTGCTACCTGCTAAAGGTACTGGGATAAGCATTGCTTTTAATGATTCTTATGACATGAACATCATGTGGGGTATAGCAGGATACTCTTAATAAGAATCACCTATGTGAGTGTGAACTGGGCCAATTCTATGAGAATTTTAAGGTTTAATTCTCTGAAGCACTCATGAGACCAGGAGTTGTTCGGGGCCAAAATGAACACAATCATGAGAACCAAAAGAATGCTCGGGAAGAAGTTGCGTGATTGTTATTGTCTTAGTTTACACAAAACGCTGAAAGGTTCAAGACATCGTGTTCACCTTTTAGCAAGTAAACTCGATAACAACTCACTAAGGAAGGTTCAAAGCCACAAGCTACCTATCCCGATACAACTTCATCCCATTATACTCTCTTTAGTGTGTCTGCATATTCATTTGCATTAAAATCCTTTTATGTGGGGGTTTGCCTTTGCTGATCTCTGATGATCTTTGATCTAAGTCCAATTTCCATTCATGTGGGGGATTGTTGGGTAATGGGCCAAAATAGACCCTAAATACCCTAATGGGCCTTGAAAGCTCATTACCGCCTTATGTGTGTGAATGAGAAATTGCGGGGACATTTAGTCCCATATCGAAAAAATCAAGAAAGGAAGGTTCACTTATATGGAAACCACTTCCTTGAAGCTTAAGTTCCTTAGGCTCACCACAAGTGGAGAGCTTGAGGGTGATGCGTAGCGTCACCCTCGCGCACGCGCACGCGCGTGTGCGAAAGGCGCAATAGGCGTTGTCGCAAGGAGCTTGAGGGGTATATCGGTGCATACTGATTATGGTGTTCCAATGAAAAAACCGTACAAGGTTTGATATTGGTATTTGAAACCTTGACAAGGATGGTGAAGATGATAATTAGTGGTTGTTGAATAAGGTATAGAATTAACTGATTTTTTTAAAAAAAAATTGATAAGGGAATGAACAAACATTATGGGAAAGTCACTCATAAGAATGCGAATCGGCCCTTGTCAGCCTCCTTTTGTTATCCAAAAGATAAAAAAGTTCAATGGCCTGGTCTTTGAATCAACTGGGCGTATAAAGGTTCCATGTTGGGCTTTATTTCACATTTTTGACACACCTCAAGGAAAAACCTAAATTTTAAACATCTTTCCCTCCCACACAAAGTGGGAAATAGGGATTTGGAGGGAGGGATATGGTGGTCCTGCCAGCCTGCACTCTAGTCACAACTGTTGATGGACTATCTGTAATGGCTTTCCATAAACTAGTCACTAGTCAGCTAATGTGGTTCCAATGATAGATAAAAAGTATTCTTTTGCAATGGAAAACCATATTTTTTTAAAGTATTATATGTCTTCCAATTCAGAGCATCGATCCAATTGACCAATTTTTTTTAAGAGAGCCAAAATTCTAAACTAAAAATTGTTACCTGACATCTCATCAAATTGTCATTTCCAGTTTTCCACCAAGTTTTGCCTTGTTTATACCTGAATATGGCAATACCAATCTGGACTTGACAAAAGTGGTTTCTTAATAATTGTTGAAAGTTAGACTTCTATATGAAGAAAGAGAATTAAAATTTATGGTGATAAATCATGATTGCAATTAAGCTTCAACAACCACCCATCAAGTAGCAATGATACCTCCCCTACATGAAGATCTTAGCCTCACCCTTGAGCTTGGTGGTAGTCCTATCCACAAATTGGGTTGGGTTTAGGTTGGGCCCAAGCACAATATCAAAGAGCTAGACCCTTGCCTATGCACAACTTGGGCTTAATATTCAATCCAGGCCTAAATCTTTTCAATATAGCCCCACAAGCCTCAATCCGAGGCACATCAGCAGGTTGCCTTTTTCAATCACCCATCACTGAGAAAAGGGGAGGACCGAGGAAAGTTAACCAATGTGAACAAGATCACTGGCAATAGTGAGGGATGACATGCTAGTGCAAGGGGAGAGGGGAGGGTTGGCATAGATGTCTAGTGGTAGTTGTTGCTTGGTGCACGAGTAGGGGAGAGGAAGGGATGGAGAAAGGAAGTTAATAATGGGGTGTTGTAAATGGAGATGGGACGATGCCATGGTAGAGAAGACATTTAAGTTGGAGGAAGAAATGGAATTAGGAAATTGAGATACGAAAATATAAAAGTGTATATATTAAGGTTAATAGATGTAAGCATGACATAATATCATATTTATTTATTTTTCTTAGACCATTTGGTCTAGTCCTGTGTATTTTTCAGTTGAATCAGCCCAAGCGAAAAGTGTATCTTTAGTTGACTAAGCTCGAGCCAAAATTTAATCAGATCATAAGTTCTAGGACTAGCACCACCCAACAGATCAAAAATCTCTGCCTAGGCCTTCCTAAATTGGGTTTTCAGTAGGTCACATTGTCCGAGCCAATTCTAATTAGCTGTAGCCTGCTAGGATAGTGGTAGCATTGTAAGCAAAATATCTAAAATGGAGCATTTGAAAGCATGTTTTGGTGCTACTAGAATCTTTGAAAACTTCTAATTTTCTAGTGATAAAAATGGAAAAAAAGTATTACTACCTGACACATGTGCTTTAGATTTTCATTAAAAACAAGGGAGTATATATAGCAAACACTACCAGTCCCAACAAACCAAAAATCTCTTCCTAGCTAGGCCTTCCTAAAATTAGGCCAAGGTTGCATTGGCCAAGCCAAGCCAAGCCTTTTTTTTTTTCTGATTGGTGGCATTAGCTGTGGGATGTTAGGAATGGTTGCATCTTTGTAGTCAAATATCCAAAATGATTTGGAAGCAAAAAGGTTTTGTGCTACTAGATTTTTAAAAAAATTTTAATTTTCTATATAACAAAACTAAGAAAGTAAGATTACTAATGTGTTTCAGGTTTTTATTAAAAACAGAGGAGTAGACTTAGCAAGCATGACCAAAAAGACACTTAAATGAACTAGTATTTCAAACCTTATCTACATGAAATGTTATTATGGACACCTAATTTTCAAAGGCCTATGGTGATCTTTTCTTCTCTAAGTTGATAATGCATAATTGATACCCTTGAGATAAGTTGGACTAGTGCATCTTTAGATTACCTTCACCAGCATGTGAGAAATCTTTTTTTTATTAAAAAGGGGAATAAGCCCCTAATGCCCAAAGAGAGAACTGCCATACTACTTCCTTTTTTTTTTTTTTTTTTTTAAAAAGCATCCTAAGCATAAGCTTGAACCCATGAAACAATCTCCATGGGAAATTATGATCCCAATGTGAATTCCAAACCGAGTAGACATCCAAGATTAGCTAAAGAATCATTTAATTTCCCTCCCCATACACAGGAAGTAAACATTAGAATCTCTGTATTATAAAATCTCTGATACCTGTTAAATCTGCATGACTAGATGACTCATACTCTTTGAGTCAGTTGATAGTATTCCCTAGCAATTTCCTGGTTCAATCCCTAATGGAATATCCAAACTTGGTTCAATCCCTAATGGAATATCCAAACTCCAACAGCATCTCTTTACCATGTTGCCAAAATTAATCCTATCCTATCTTGGTTGAGTATCTGATGAACAATGGTTACAGAAATGGTGTTTACAAGGGTATGGTAATCAAGGTTGTCAATTTCGTTTCGGATTATGTTTCGGTTTAGCTTATGAAACGAAATATTTCGGTATCGGACCATTTCGGTGCTTCGTTTCGGAATATATATATAATAAAAAATTTATTCATAATCATATTCTTTATAAATAATAATAACAACATAAAAATAAAGAGTTTAAGTTTTTAAGAGTTTGAAATATATATATATATATATATATATATATATATATATATATATATATATATATATATAAAATAAAATTTATTCATAATTCATATTCTTCATAAATAATAACAATATAAAAATAAAGAATTTGAATTTTTAAGAGATGCGACCATGGGGATAGGGTAACTAGAATTTTTTTTTTGTTATTATATATATATATATTAAAATGGGGATAGGGTAACTAGGATTTTTTTTGATATTATATATATTTTTTAAAATGGTTCTGAAAGGTTTAATAATTCATAAATTGGTCTTCAAAACATATTTTATCGAAACGGTCGAAACATACCGAAACGGCCGAAATAAGCCGAAACGGCCAAAAATCTTTCGAAACGAAATGTAGTAATTATCTTTTCGGATAAGCTACCAAAACGAAACGTCTCGGCCGAAACGGCCGAAACAAAACGAAATTGACAACTTTGATGGTAATACCTAAGAGACCACTGACTATAATCAAATATGGTGATGACAACATTGACGGCACAAACTCTTAGGCCACAGGAGGGGGGGGGGGGGGGGAGGGGGAGAGAGAGAGAGAGCCATATGAACCAGCTAAGTAGGGGTTTAATGTGATATAGGTGTTAGGTTGGGCTTAAGCTCCTCGAAACTCATATCCACCTTGAAGTTATTGGGGCTGAGAAGCCGGCACAGCTGAGGTTGTCGCAATGTCACAATCTACCTCATACTTTGAGCAATTAGGTTGCCCGAATTCTTTACCATACGAGGTTATAGAGCATGGTGACCTACTGTAGATCACCTGCTAAGGAAAGCTTCCATGCCTAATGAGCTGGAGTTGGAGTCGGTGTGGCCCTTCTAGATGGACCTGCAAATCTCCAAAACCATTGGTTTTTCTATGAAATTTTCCCACCAACATATGTGATAGAAACTGCCTTTAGATCTGGCAATCTATGATTGCTTCATTCTCCTTAAAAAGCATGCTTGCTCTTAGTTGTTTTGCGCCATGTGTTCTCTAGCTAGAGAATTAGTTTGTCTGACCAGATAACAACGCTACAAACTAGCATAAGCCAAGAAGAGCTTCATTCTCAGGTTAGCAAATTGTTTGCCAAGCTAGCAAATGAAGCTCCCTTATGTTAGGCTCATACCTCTATAAGAAAGATTAGCATATTGATACAGGCAATTGAATAAATTATAGTGAGACCTAGAAATTAGTGAAGATAATGATTGGAGTTGCCAGTTGTACATATTTAATCATAATCTAAAGTCTTGCTACTTCTAAGAGTCTCATCCTCTAAAAATCTTATCCTTCAAGGAACGAAAGTTTGTAGGGTGCATCCTTATGTCAATTAATTGTACTCCCAAATAGAATAATGCTGCTTGATATCTGAACCTCCAAATGCCCTGCTAGCTAAGAAGCCTTATCACCATTGATTCAAGGTAAGGTATAGCATTGAGGTTTAATTCAATATGAACCGAACCAATTGGAACCAAGCAGAACTATCTTGTACATCCGGCACCAATCCATATTTGTCCAATTCTAGCACCTTATCTTGGTACCGTATTAAATGTACCAATAATATATCAGTTCGGTTCTCGGTAGTGGTTTCAAAGACCTTGATCCAAGGGCTTAATAGAATAGTAGATTTGTTTAAGTTCAACAGATACTTGGAGTAAAAGCAATAGGCAGTCATTACGATCTTCAAAATCAAAAAATCCTTCCTACTGACATCAACAAATAATTACCTTTGTAAAGATGGGATGTAGAAGTCGAGCCCTTCCCCAACCTATAGCCTTAAATTTGCCTATCTCAAGTCTCCTTTAAGAACTCTAGATAATATGTGCCCAACGGATGCAAAAGATGAGGGAGGGGTCATCCTTCTTGCCATAGATGAAAGAAACCACTTGGTTGGAGTTCCATTCACAAGCATAAGAAAAGGTTTATCTTTGATACATTTTCCTCAAGGAATATAAAGTGCCCTAGGATGGCTTTGTTCTCCTCTTTCAGCTTAATTGCCATGAGTGGCATGGAGAGAGAACAATGTTGGAGTGAGTGTATAGTCTCCTAGGTGATCATGATAGTGTCAATACTGCGCCTACTTGGTAATGGGGGCTGTCAACACCTCAATAATGAAGTGCCTTAGTACAATTTTCAACCTTCCAGCCAATAATAATTTTAAAGATCATGTTGCAAAGGATCATGGGTCAATGATGGCTAATTCTTGAGGGACACTCCTCTTCAGTATCATGACAATAAAGTAGACTTCCATCTTCTTGGCGTCTTGCTCTTAGAGAAGAAATGAGTCATAGCTTTAATGACATTGTGCTTAATTATCCTCCACCTTGCCTTGCTGAAACTGGATAGGAGCTCATTGGGCATGTGCATCTTGTCAAATGCTGAGGTGCTTAAGATCATCCTGGAAGCCAGCTCATCCTGCTCAGTGGCATTCAAAACTAGGATTAGGTAGAAGGAATATGGGGACAATTTCATGAGCACTCTGCCACCCGGTTCTATTTCCCTACTGAAGTGCCTCTGTTCAGATGTCTTGCGATGATCATCAATATTTGAATAAAGAGTTTTGATCCCCTCCCTTCAGCCACTTAATCCTAGACCTTCGATTCCAATGCATATCTTATTCTAAAGATATAAAGATAGCTGTATCAGTTGCACCATCGTATCTATAGTATATAATTGAGGTGCGCCATATCTTTTATTCCTCCACTTAGATTTGTATACCCGATTCTATAATATACTCAACTCAACTGATCTAAGCCTTTTCCCAGCTACATAGTGTCGGCTATATGAATCTGCTTCCTCCCTTTGCTCTATTCAGGACTAAGTCAACACTCAAATTATAAATAGTTATATCTTTTTTTATTAATTCTATCCATGTTAGTTTAGGTCTATCTTTACCTCTATTAGTATCATGGACCATTAAAAGATCACTTTTTTTAATTGGAGCATCTAAAGGTCTTTGTTATATATGTCCAAACTATCGTAATCGGTTCTCTCATTTTATCTTGAATTGGGGCTACTTCTATCATTTCTCGTATATGTTTATTTCTAATTCTATCTTTTAAAGTTTTACCATGTGTCCATCTTAACATGCGCATTTCTGTTACACTTAATTTATTCACATGTTTCAGTATTGCCCAATACTTTGTTCCATATAACATAGTTGGCCTAATAATGATTTTATAAATTTTTTTTTTAATTTTAATGAGATGCGTCGATCATACAATACTCCCGAAGCACTCCTTCACTTAATCCATTCTGCTTTAACTTTATGATTCACATCTTTACTTATTTCACCTTCTTGTTGGACCTGATTCTATAAAATATTGAAATAAAATAACATCAAAAGGCCATATTTTAATCTTTTTCCTCTCAAGTATCTAAGTCAAGCATAAATATTGCAAGGATAAACACACTGATCAACATTGGAGTTTCATCACAAGTTTGAATTTTGAGGTCAGGTTGTTGCCCAATCCATTCTTTTACCATTTCTATTATATTTCTTAAATTTGTTTTGGCACTTTACTCTATCCCTGCTTAAGCTGACCCTCTGCTTCTTTGATCAATCCCTTAATTTCTTATGGATCCTCAAGACCTTATGCTTTCATTTCCTCCCCGGAATTCTTTTGGACCGATTCACCATGTGTTAAATGGAGTATTGCCAATAACAACAATAGTATGGTCTCTTCCCTCAGGTCTCTTCCCTCAGTTCAGCTTCCCTGTTGCTGATGTAAGTGGCTTATCAAACTGCAAGATCATATCATTGTAGACATGCTTACCCATGATTTGGTTTTATATGCTCTTTAGTTCATTTGCAAGAATAGAAATATTATGAGTGCTAGAGTAGCATTATTGATATCATTTTCCTGACCGTGGTTTGTTATCAGTCACATGTTTTCCTGAAGCAATGAAATTCTTGTGACTGCTAAAAAGAATTTTGAAGTTCTGTTCGAGTCAATGTGACAGTGACTTTTTATTTATTTTCTTATATTAAATTTTTGTTTCAGGCTAACACTGCTCTTTAAGTTCCTCATAATTCATAATATAATGGAAATCAGTACAGCCCGCACATAGTTCAGCTACATGCCACCAGCTATGACAAATCGGGAGTCAGGGTGACATGATATTTAGCAAATTTAGAACTTGCCAAATTAATCAAAAAGTTCAGGAAAAAATCAATCAGCACTTCCTCCATCAATATTTACAGGCCTTACTGAGCTTTAAGCTAGGATTTAGATATCCCAACATTTTTCTTTCTGCAATTCTTTTTTTAGAAATCTAACACAACTGCTTAATAGAAAATGAACTAGCTAGTTCTGTTTTATTGCAGGACTGCAGGTTGCTCTTTCCAAATTGGACCTATACTCATAGTGGATGAGCCATTCACGGTAAACATCCTCAATGTTCTTGGTCTCAATTTTCCACTTAGATCTATTATTATTTCTAGGAGATAAGGGATTTATCTTGATTGATTTCCTTTGGCTGCAGATTGATAATGGTTTGATGACTCCAACCATGAAAATAAGAAGGGACAAAGTGGCTGCTCAATACAGTGAACAGATCACAAAACTCTACAAAGAAGAATAGCTTAAATTTATTTTACTATCTGAAAATTGGATGTGAAATATATCTGTATTTATTTTCAATAATAGGCATGACTTGAGGTATGTCCTCTACCTGGAAGGGTTCAAGGACCATTGTTATTGGGCTTCAATAAATGATTTGGCTAGTAGCCTGATGTACCGAAAGGGAAGTTATGTTTCATCACTGATGGAGCGATCAGTTTGTGTGATAATGTATCTTATAGGAGTTTTTGATCGTCGCATGCTTAGAGATGAAGTTTATGACATATGCAAGAACTTGTGTTTGGCACGTGGTAATGATTGATGGCATTAGGCTTGTGATTCTTGTCCTGAGTACATGGGCCTGGTTCTTGTATTGGTATGGAAGCAACTGAGATATGGAGAGAGCACTAGGGGAGGGAAAAAAATTGCTAGTTTACCACAACCACAACTATTTTTGCTTGTCTACCATTATAGCACAGATTCCTTTAATTGATTACCTATACCATGCCCAACCAAATCTGTGCTCTTTGGTCTGTCTTCAGTCTCTACATGACCATACATAGTTCTGTATCTAATGCATGCACCTGGAGTTCTATGTTCATTTGATATCTACAGGGGATTTTGTGGGTTGGCAGATCTGTTATCTTTTAGGACCTAAATTTGTGCACTTATGCAGTCTGTGTAGCCAAAATGTTTATGAACTTGCAAGCTTTTACCATCATCATCAACCTGGCTAGACTGGAATCCTAGCTTCTACTAGCTTGGAAGCCAAAATATTTTGAGTCTAAGCCACCTTCTTCAACCTCTTTCGATGCCCCTGCCAGCTTCTGCCTTCAAACTTAATTTCAATGGTGATTTCAACTCTTACCTCCCACGTTGGCCGTTTCTTTCATCCTAGGAAACCTTTTAGGCCAACCATTGCTTACTGGCCTTGGCCCCCTTTGACTCAGTTGTCTCTGCTGAGCTGCTTTCTGTTTGGGAAGGCAAGAACTACTTTGTCCATTGGGCCTCTGCTGGAAATGGAAGCGGAAAGGTACTTTACAACTATCAATTGGTTCAAAAGCCACCTGATAGTCAAACTCGATCCTTGAAGACTGCATCCTTGGTCAATATGGCAGATCTTTCAAAGTTCAGCACATCCATTGTCTCAGATTGGTTGTCCAAAGTCAACATTTCTGCTTCAGGCCCCTCTTTGTGGACTTAAAAATTCCCCCCCCTTGTTATCCTCTGTTTCTATTGTCTCAAGTCATTGTATGTTTCGACGTTCTATAAATATGATCTACCTTATCCAGAAAGTAAAAAAAGGTTTTATGAACTCATGCTTAGTTGAGAAGGGGTTACAGTGGACAGATGCCCTGATGGGCACAATATATTGATTTGATGGAGCGTTTGCCTTTGGATAAGTTGAATTAACTTTTTAGGCTGTGTATGGACATATGGAAATAATTGGCATCCTCATGTTACCTCTTAGTCAGATGTTTTCCTTCCATGGATACAATTGGACCAAGCTTCAGGATGGTGGTATACGAATTCCTGTGCCGGTTGGTGGTATCCGAATGTGGTGTCTATGTGTCCCTGGCATGATATTATACGTGTGGTGGAATAGGGGTGTCTTGTTAGATCAATGTTTGTGGGTGATTGGGCATTCAGGTAAAATTTATATGCCTATTGTGATAATTGACTTACATTTATGTATATTGACTGGTGCGTGCATGGTTTGTGGTGTATGTGCACTACAACAGCTCGTGCATTGCAACATTGTTGGCTGTGAACTTCCAATTTCATACATGAGTTACTTGCAGAATTTGTGGGGGTTTATAATTGAACTAGTATTATTTATCTATGATATTAATAGATAAATCTAGCAGGTGGTTTCGTTTGTTATCCCTCCGATTTGATTTAGTGGTCCCATTTTGTTGTTTCAGTAATGCATCGAGTCTCCCCTTGCGACATGACGGACGTTTGTGTTCACACTGCTCTTTGAACTGGCTTTTCATTCAAAAGGAGATAATCCCCTATTTGAATTAGCGTTCTGATCAATCGAGGTGTGTAAATAATACATCAAAAATTCGAATAAATCTGTCATGGTAAAGCTTAAGGTGGTTGACAGAAATTGTATGAATGAGCATAGAAAATCCCAACAGAGATTTCATTGGCATAGAAATTTAGCCTGCCATGAAAGATCACGCAGAACTGCGAGACTGCGACAAAAGTATGGACTTAGTACTGCAGTTAGACCTGAGGGGTTTGAGTTGCTTGCAAAATTTGGGGTTGTTTCGAGAGTTCGAAAGGTGCGGGGTGGGAAGCATAGGTAGGGGGTGCAGTTAGGATTAAGCTCAATCTGAACTTGCCCGCCCAAAACCGGCTACAAGGTAGAATTTTGAGGTTTTAGAAATTTTGGTTGGCTGGGACTCAAAAAAATCCCTATATAGTTTCACGCAAGTTTATTTACGGTTGATCCTGAATCCAACCCTTATCCAACACGAACCAAATGTAATATATAAAGAAATAAATAATTCATAATAATGTCTTGCATGGATATTATATATATAATTATATCTCTAGTCTTGTTTAGTTATATATGCCTACCATGAAAATTATTGACTCGTTGGGGTTTCAATCAGATGGCATCAGAATCTGGCTAAGAAATCTTACATTGCATTTGGCAAACCAGATTAGTAGGGGAATAGGTTTTTTTGAATTCTTTTCTATACTTTTTTTTTTCATAGACAAGATAAAATTGTTCCATAGGATAGCTAATCCCATTGGAAGAAGATAATTCATCTTGCAAAAGAGGTGCTTTTATTTTTATCCTATTTGCCTATACTTTATTTTCTCTTTTCTACTCCTATCCTTAGTAATGACTGTTATTTTTTTCTAAAAATATAATTGTTCCATCTGATTTATTATTCTGTCCTTCATGAGATAAGATAATTTTTATCATATTCTATTATTTATCATGTCTTGTCTTTCCTTTATTCTATCCTATTCTATTCTATATACTAAATACAACCTTGGAGCACAAATAGAGTAATAAGATGGAGGATGAGCTAGAAATTGAGGCAAATTTGATTTATTTGATCCTACAAAAGGAAGCTTAACACTAAGGTTGGTGCTCTTGCAATGATAGAAAAGAGCGTGAAGGGTTTCGTGAACTATCCAATTAAGACTCTTCGATGCTTAATTCAATGAAGGACAAAAATTGAGGCCCAACATGAACCCTACAGTCTTTCTGTTTTAAGAGGATAATATGAAAGACTAAGTTTACAATCAAGCAAGGTGCCAAAGAGAGAGAAATTAAGAAGAAGTGAAAATCCCCCTTTAGGTGAGGTTTCTTCTTATAGACAAGTTTTTCTATTCTAAAAGATAATGTGAGAGACTAAAGCTTACATTCAGGCAAGATGCCGAAAAAAAGAAGTCGGAAGAAGTGAGAAACCTCTCTTTAAGTAAGGTTTCTTCTTATAGGCAACTCTAGTTCGGTGTCTATAGCTATCCCATAGTAGTAGTGTGTTTTATTACAATGGTAAGGTTGATCAATATGGACTGCTCTATCTACTACTAACACAGGGACAGTGGGAGTGGTTGTTGTCTGATCTCATCTATAATTTTATTGGATAAAATGGTTAGGAGTTCCTTTGATCATGTCCTTCTAACACTGTTTGGTCTAACATGGCTTGAAGGCCACATGCCTTATGACAAAGTGTTAGCTCTTAACCCCAACATAATTTGACTCCATCAATGCCCACCACTCCCAAGGTTTAAATAGACTGCTCAGGTAAGGGAGTACATTTGAGTGATCATCCAATTTTCTAAAATAAGATAGTTTTCTTTGCTTGAGGTGGGTTTCTGATCCTTCCACCACGCTATGAGCATTAGGCTAATGAGTTCTCCACAAATGCTTTGAAGAGTGCCTCTACGAGCTTTCTCTTCCTTTTGTGAGGAAGAGTTCTTCTAAGCTATTGGTCATGCTCCATCTCTTACCTTAGGCTAGCACAAGTAGAGGTGGCAATTCATATTTTCATATCTTCTCGAAGATGAGATATAATAGTATATGGGTCAGCATGAATATGATACGATTAATTAATTATGTCAAAAATTCAAACATGAATACGATATGATTATTAGATAAGTAACATTACACAATATGCATAACTCGTTTAATAAACAAATAGTATTAGAATGACACGATACAACTCGCTAACATGAATAGACTCGATTTGTTTAACATGAATAGATAGGATTTGATCTACTTAACCCAACTACTTAATATGTTATCAACTAAATGAATTTTAGACGGACCACTTTCAAATTGGCAGGTCAACCAATGATACGACACAATTATTATGTTATAATCGTGTCAGCATGTTTACAATACGAACTCATTTAAGAATCAACCCGAACCCACTCTATATTGGGTTCGAGTCATGTTTGTGTGCCATGTTCAATTTTGCCACCTCTGGGCATAAGGATGTTCATCGAGCCTATTTGGTTAAGTTGATAAGCTCTTATAGGAAGCTCAAGAGATGCTTTCTCAATATCTAGCGATGAAGAGACGCATTAAATATAAAAGCCATATATTGCCTTTAAGCCTTTTTGATATGTTCGAGTTTTGTGCTTCTTTCTTTTACCTTAAAGGGATAGAACAAACATTATGACCATAAATCAAGGGTATGATTGGCAGCTGATGGGTGACTGATTATTTGTGCCTTTAAAAAGAGTGCCCTAACTCCTCAATTGCTTTTCTATCGTACTTGATTTTAATGATTATAAAGCTTTTGAAGTTTCTAGTTTGCTTAGCTCCTTTGCTCTACAAGCGTATTTCTTCTCCTTAAGTCCTTTAACATAAGCGGTCCCTTTTTTTTTCTTTGCTTGAGCAACAATTTTTGGGTTTTCTCATTTATCAAAAATAGATCATTTTTATTCTTACTAGTACAAATCTAAAACATGCCATCAAGAAGAAATGGCACAGGGATCTAGCGAAAGAAAACTGATTGATGAAGGTGCAGTGTCACCCAATCCCCCACATTCATTGGCTAAGAAAGTGGCACTTTGAGTGGAGGCGCCGCTCTAACCCCATCAAAAGCCATCTTTGCTCCTATAGCCCCTTCTGCTCTTATAACCAGCTATCAAGGTTCACCCCCTTCTGCTAGCCTTCAAGCTTTCACGGGTTTGAGTCGATTTTTCTACCTGTGAGTTAGGCATCCTCTGCTTATCTTTTGATAGACTCGATTTCAACCTAGGCAAGCCCACACCCAGTGCTTTAGCCGAGCACTTCAAGCTAGTATGTATTAATCCACTTGATTTTCCCAAGAAGGCTGCATGGTGTGGCATATTAGCTCATGCCATAACTTCAAAGGTAATGCTTCTAACAAACTGAGAACTTAGGAGTCTCTTAGATTGAAAGTTGCTGAATGTTCCTTTCCTTACCTATGTGCTTTCCATGGACTACATGTTGATCCTTTTCTAAAGGACTCTTTAAACAAGAACCTCCTCGCTATAGGCAAAGAGATAAAGAAAAGGCTCAATGATCTTGACAAAAGGCAGGAGGACCAAGGTGCCATCAATGGTAGAGGCAAAGAGGTTAGAGGTTGAAGCTAAAGAGCTTGCAATAAAGTTGATGAAGCTGAGGCCAAGGTAGCGAAGGCTAAAGCGAAAGCATTTTAAAACAAAGCCAAGATCACCAACTTGGAGGTGAAAGCATGGGCCATTGAGGTCAAGGTAATGGAAGCTTATGTATAGGCGGCTTTGGTTGAGAAGTGCTCGCTTTTTGCTGAAAGGAGCACAAGAGGGCAATGGAGGAATTCAAAGTATCGATAAAGTTCAAATTGATCCAATAGATCGCTCCATTGAAGCCCTTTATGATGCAACCTAGCATTATGACAAAAAAAAAAATCAAGTATTCAAATCCCATCTTCTTGCCCTAAAAAGCCGTGTAGAAAGTTCACAATCCTATCATAATCGTCAAAAATGATTGCAAGACCGCATAATGGCCATCAAGAATAACTTAGAGTATACTCTCTTTTTTTAATTGAGTACACTAACTCAAAAAAAAATCAATAAAATATCATTTTTGCCCTCCATTATGCCAGTTAGGATGGTCCATTAAATCATTATGAACAATCATTAAAAATATACTTATCAAAAAACTTTTAAAAATTGATATGCTTAATTATATATATATATATATAAGAGGACTCAATTAAAGCCCTAAATAAATTCAATACTAATGAATTATCCTTTTGTCACAGAAATAATTACATCAATAAGTGATTTATAAGACATCTAAAAGCATGCTATTATAGTGGAAAGAAGAAAGCTCAAAATCGCTAACATTTTCAATGGAGGCATAATTATGCAAATATTCACCACACAAAAGTAAAGCAAAAAGCCCTCTTAATTATGTAAAATTTTGCTGGAGCCACAATAGTATTCAAGTTCTTGCAGTCTGTTGCTACTAAATTTTAACCATATCAAGAACCGTCTTAATTGGATGGTCTTAGAATAACATGATTGCTGTTACATGTAGAAACCACAATAAAGCCAGTTTAAATTCCTTGATATCACAACTACCACTAAGATTTAGCACTCTGCTCTCATGATTCAAGAATGAGAAACCCCTCAGGAAAGGATAGACGGGAACTGTCACCTTGTCAAACTTAATCATGGAGTAGATGGGAAAGTTGGGATGGCGGTCTTCCTTTTCCTACCAAGAATAGGTGCCTTCTCTAATCTTGAACCACCTAGCCGCCACTTCTTGAATGCTGCCATTGAAGACCTAGCAGCTTTGAACACTTCCAAGAGGGAGAAAAAAAAAAAAAAACATCATTGTCAGATCAACCAATGAATACACTTAATTGTTCAATGAACAGAAACTTACATTGGGATTCTTCTTTTGTAAGACGTGCCAAGAATTTGGGAACCGTGGCAACAGAAGCACTGTGTGACTTGCTTAATATCTCTTTGTATCTACCAGTGAATGCATAATGAAGGAAGGATCCACAGTTTGTCACCAACCCTGTCCACACCAGAGCCTAAGAGATTAGTCTTTCATGCAACAAAGAAGACTAATTCTTTCCGTAGCTTTTAATTAAAATCAATCTCGTGAATCCAGACTAACAGTTGGTTATAGGGAATACAAGTCCCTCAGAAAATTGCTAGTTTCGGCTAGTTGTCATTCACAGAGTGAAGATTTTGGCAAAATTAAGTATTTTCATTATCAACAGTTCCACCAAAATATAAACTGTAAAATAGGACTAGAATCTGCTGACTAAATCACTTACCATAGAAGCAGCAGACAAAACAACATAGCTGAAAGTGGATCAGATAAAATCAGCACTGCTATTAATTCAGATCCATATCAGTTCTCATTCAGATATAAAAACTAAATCCAGTACAGGGGCAAAAAGATAGAAAATTTGTCTGGCATAGATATATATATATTCTAAGTTTTTTTTTCTGCATTTTGGATTTTAGACGTTTGGATACCTTTTCTTCAGGATTTAGATTCGGATATCCAGATAGTTAACATATTAATGAACAATATAAACATTTTTTTATTGAAAGTGTGCATAGGCAACATTGACATTGAGCACAGATTCATGAAAATCAAAAATAGGGATTCTAATAATAGTTATATTAAAAGTGCTAAGCGCACCTAAGCGCAAAGAGCTTTGGAGCTTAAGTGCAATGTGCAAAGCACAAGCACGTGCGCCTGAGCAAAATGAGGTATATATTTTTAAAACAAATAAAATGATTTATATAATAAATATGGATTCGCCAGCATCCATATTCAATCGATGATAAACCATAAACATAGGCATGGAATCCCTCTGACTCCATATTTTTGTTCATGTAAATTGTCCTCGGCTTCCTTCCTTCAGGCCCTCTGATGATGGCACAAATCAAAAGCCGCTATGAACCTTTAATTTGATTCTTTTATATCCATGCAACTGTCACACCTTATGCTATTTTATTAGATATTTATTATCAAGATCCTTAATTATGATAGCTATAACAAACTAACAAGCTATAAAGCAATCCGTCACATGCATATGGAACCATACACAACCATATAAGTAAGATGGTACAGCATGATATAATTTAGATTTTGCAGTTGTATTAAACAACATACTTGTTCTGGACATAAAGAAATGTGCTAAACCATTATTGATGGATTACAATTGTAGTAAAAAATAAAATTTCTAGAAATAAACTCAACCACCTTCCTACTAGTTGCACCTTTTTCCCTTCTTCCCTTCTTCCCTTAAGAGGTCACTGTAATAATCTATGTGGCCACTTATAGATCAGATAACTTACAGGGGAACAATCTTGCATCCCAATTCATAAAAGTAGGGGCAACGAATCCTCAAATCCACACATGCCGCATCAGCCTGGATTTCCTTCCTGGTTCTGTGACATCATGGAAAAATTTGCAAATATTAGATCTCTAAACCACTCATGATCTGGCCTTACTACAGTAGAGGTGGTTTAGAGGTTGGTGCAGGAGCAGCACTGAAAAATTTAGTCATTTCAATAATGTACAAGATCCAGTATAATGAAATTTGCTGATTTGTTTAGTCAGAATTGTTCTTATGGTATCGTGGAGGGCTACCCAAATGGCTGACAATGTGGAAGTGAAGTCCTAAGGACATCCACGCACAAGACAGCACAATCATTTTAATAAGGGATAAGTGATATCCTGAAAAATTGGTATCATGGGATCAGCGGGTTTCTTTATTCCACCCACTTCACTTCCCCTAATTCCTCTCAGCTTTATCTAGGGTTTTGTCATGCTCATGGCCTGCATGGATAATATCATATGGATAGGATTTTTGAGTAATTAACAAAAAATGGAACCTACCTCTGGCTAAAACAGGCAGGAACATTGATTGATACTGCCTGTCTCAAGTACAGCTCGTGGCAAGCCAAAATGGCAGGTCCACTTTAGCACCTTTTTCAACCTAGATGGAATCGAAGAAGAACATTAGAACATAGGGATCAGATGTCAACTGCTTGTTGTTACCAGAACACTTACACTGTTTGTTTCTGAACCAGGATCTAGTAGGCCAACACCATGTGCTCCAACTTGAAAAACAACTGAAATGGGCTGCAAGCAGAATATTCATCAAGACAAAAGCAAAAAATAATTGTAAAGAATCTGCACCATCTCAATGACAAGAAATGAAAATCAAGCAGTCCTAACCTCTTCCTCCATGATGATCTCATCTATATCATAATATCCAGGCATTTCCTCCAGCTGAGATCAAAGACTGCAATTGCCCTTTTTCCACCAGCAAAAATAACAGGTTCACACTTTAAGACTGTCAAAATGCTAATTGTCAGCTATTAAACCAGCAATAAAGGCTGCAGATGGAATTCATAAAATTTCAAACTTATCCAGGATAAGTAAGAATGAGGTGACATCAATCTATCAAGTTACGGTCCTGTGAATCACATGCCAGGAAAAAGCCGACTCCAGTTAAGAGTCCATGTCTCCCTAGAACTCTTTAATAACTGGAGGATGTAAATCACAATATGATTTTCCCTACAATACATAATACAATTAGCTAGAATCTGGATAGCATGAGCCCCAATTTTCCAATAGTTGCAAAACAGTACAATATCCACCAATCTCTCTGCAGTTGAAAATCTTGTTGTTTCATTTTTTTTTTCTCATTCTTTCTTGTACATACTTGTAAATTGCTTACATTTGCATTTCCAGTGAATATTGGGGTTCAGAACCATGAAAAACTGGAAAGAGAGATCTTATAGCAGAGAAGCAGGCACTCTATTCAAGATAGAGAAATTTAGAGGCAAGGACCTGCATTATGGCAACATGGTGTGAAATCTTTGGTACAGCAAGGTTGGAACACCACGGCATAAGATTAGGTGTGCATGAAAATATAAATATCAATGACTAATAAAAACTAGAGCCTGCATGCTGTGAGAACCACTTAATTTGTTTCACAGACAAGGCAAGTATTCATAAGTTACAGGAAAATATCAACAGTTTGTATATGAAAAGCTTCTTGACCGACATATTGTTTCCCAGCTAGAAGGTTAACATGTCATTGGTGACAACAGAAAAGTCTTCCCAACACTACATTCACGTGACATATGGTTTTATCTTACATGAGCCAATACCGTATTCATGCAGTAGAGTTCCAATCTGCTCTTCATGATCAGACCATTGCGAGACCCGATTAGTATCCAAAAACCGAGAGTTTAGGTTTTGTGCAGTTAACTCCAAAACTATCCAGTACACCTTAACTAAGTGGAGGCATCCAAAAATTAAATCAATAAAATGCCGTAACCAAGCAATTAAATCAATTTGTTAGGATGATCCTCATGAAACACATGGGAACCCTAAAGATTTACCTCGGAGGGCTCACTGGCTCAGATCAATTCGAAGCAATCTTGTAACAATAAAAACCCTAGTTTCTTCATCATCTTCCTGAATACTAGCTCTCTAATGGATACGCATCATACTCTTCAAATTCATTGAAGCAAGGGGGAAAACACATAATAGAAACAGCATAATTTTTCCTTATGTTTTCCAAGACAAATGCCAAACTTATCATTTCAAGTAACAAATAAAAAACCCTACGCAAGAATGAATGCTGAGAATCATCCAACCAAGTTTTCATATAAAATAACCCAAATTAGAACAGAACAACAAGATCAAACTGAGTGGGCACATCTGCGGCAGCGTATCTACAGGAAAGGATGGGGAACAGAAGCTTATGGATTCAAATAAATAAAATATACGATTCTCAAACAAGAAACAACGCTTATAGGATGGCAAATAAAATAAAGTCATCGCCAAGACTTCGAGCCTTTTTCTTTCCAAAATAAAATGGATCTGAAAACCCTAAAGATTTACCTCGGAGGGAAGAGAGACGATCGGCTGCTCGTGAGCGAGAGTGTGGTCGTGATGATAAGAGGAGGAAGGGGAGGAGGACGCTTTTGGAAGGAGACCGCCAAAACCCATTTCCCGTTTATTTTACCCTCCCGCGGCGGTCGAGTTCAAGCGGATTTGAAAAAAAAAAAAAAAACGATGGCAACAAAACAATGGAAAATAATAAATAGGATATCTTTTCGAAAAATTAGAGACATGCCCATTTATTGTGTAATATAGTCAAGTCGAATCAATACAGTGCCAAATTAAGCTCCACTCGATTATAAAATTTAAGGTTCAAAACTCGATTCAAGCTCAAGAGTTTCTTATTTAAAGCTCGAGCTAGAGCTCGATGAAATACTCAATATACTCGAGCTCAATCCGACTAAAATATGCTTTCAATGAAAAATTTAAAGAAATTTTATATAATTAGGATAATATTAAAAATATATAATTATAAGAATTAAATAGTAAAATTAAGTAAGCTTGATTAAGCTCACGAGCTTTTCGAATCGAGCATTTTAATATTTGAACTCGACTCGAAATATACTTAAGAAGCTCAAGCTCGAGCTCAACTCGATAAGTAGCAAGTCAATTTTGAGTTACTCGCGAACTGTCTCGACTCAGTTACACCCCTAATTGCATGATTATCTTTAATTTTTAATTTTTTAAAAAATAAAAAATAAACTTGCTTTTATTTTTATAATAGATCCAAAAAAAAAAAAAATCCCTACCACCCATTTATCACTATTAATACATGCAATTCTCTCTCTTTTTTTCTCTCTCTCTAGAAATACTTTGGTGGACAAAAAAAAAAGGTAATGAATGCTGTTGAGTTGTTGCTAGACCAATGTGATCAACCAAAAGGCCTACTGTCTCTTAAAACTTTCCCCCTCTCTCTCCTCCTTCATTGGAGCTAGCAGCGTAAGGTGGTCTTCAAAAAAAAAAAAAAAAGAAAAAGCTCCATGCTCTCCCCCTCTTAAAACCAACTAAAACTCTTCATCTCTGACTCCACTTCACCTTCCAACGTAGCTTCTACTCGAAAGCTCGCATCTTGCAATGGTTTCAGTTTCAGTGATCCCTCTTTGCATTAGTCTCTGTTCCATGAGTCCAGCCTTGCAAGAGGAGGCGTGACACTTCTAATTCTCTTCGATGTTCAAAGCTTATTGGTTATTTGAAGCTTTCTTCTATAATTACAACTGAGTTTTTTTTTTTTTTTTTTCTATCCTTGAGCCATTGATTAATTGTACATGCTTGTATAAAGTATTAAAATGGTGTATTCTCTTGAATAAACGTAGTAGCTAAAACTATATTAAGATGCATCGGAAGTTCAGCTCATTGTTATAGTTATTGCTCTCTGTTTTTATTTTTTAAGGAAGAGAATTACAGTTTTGGTGGCTTCTTAGATAACCAAAGAACAAATATTTTGAGGGTAAGGTCCATGGTTGACCCTCTCTTCTTTTTTTTTTTTTAAGAGAGAGAAGATTATGGTTTTAGACTTTTAGTGTCTTCTTAGACAATCAAAGCATAACTTTCTTTTAATCAATCGGAATCCATTACTGGTTTCATCCCTTTTTTTAGATTTTTTTTTCATGGTAGGATAAGTTTTTTTTTTTTTTTTAAATTTGAGTTTTTTTTTATTTACGAAAGGGTTGCTGAAGAGGAGCTAGTAACAGTAATTGTGACGGTCAGGCAAGTTTCTTTCTGAATCTTTTTCTTTTTTTTTAAATTTATTTTTTACAACAGAGTGACAGATCTCATTACCACCACATTTTTGTTTATTTTGGAGTGATGATATCGATGCTCGTCCTTT
Source organism: Calamus simplicifolius (assembly GCA_900491605.1). Lineage (NCBI taxonomy): Eukaryota > Viridiplantae > Streptophyta > Magnoliopsida > Arecales > Arecaceae > Calamus > Calamus simplicifolius. Next base: position 345,311 of record UESW01004612.1, on the reverse strand, counting down.
TTTTTAAGGCAAGTCAATTAATGCTTAATCAAAATTACTTATGTTCTAAATTACATCATGACATGAACATGCTAATGATGTCCTTGTTATGCTTGTGGATCTACCATGGCGTATGAGCAGTTAATTTTCTACAACATATTTCATTAAAAAAAATTTGGATGAAGGGAGTGTATTTTTTTAACAAAGTAAGTGAACTTTTTGAAGACATTTTATAATTTTAAGTTTTATTTTTCTTGCTATTAAACTTCTATATATATATATATATATATATATATATATATATATATATATATATGCATTTTATTGAATATCATTTCTGCATTGGCTATATTGTGGATGCATTGCTTCAAAGTTTTCATTTAATCTGCTTAACCATAAAAGAGTTCAATATATGGGTTACATAAAAAATCTAAAACTTTCTTACCCAAGATTTTATCTAGTTTATATAATTTCAACTCTCATCCATTTGCTTACAAATTGTATGCATGCATTAGTTTTTAGATTTTTGAGTATCTAATTGTGCATGATATCTACTAATGTTTTCTAATATATAATCAATAAAATTATATTCCTACTTTGCTAGTATCGAGCAGCATCATCTATCGAAGTTGTCTACCAAAGAAGATATACTAAAAGTAGGGCATTTATTGCATGCTTATACTTATTATTGAGTTTGGTTTGAAGCCATAACATGCTTTGTAAAAATATTTTAGAATGCAATAAATTTTTTATTAATTATAATTTTTTATTCATGCTAGCTTTTTAAATTGCACCTGAAGAGAAAAAATAAATTAGAAACGATCAAAGCTTTATATTTCTTTAGCACCACTCTCTCATAAAATCCAAGTAAGGGTTGATGGGTCTCTTGGTAAAGCAAAATAGTATTACAAAGGAGAAGAAAAAAAAAAAGAAAATCAGATAGGAGAAGACAAAATAAAGAATGAGGATATTTTTAAATTTTGCTAGCACTTTGACCGACTTTATTAAGTTTAGATCATCATGTGATTAATGGTATAATTATGCCTCCTCAAGTTTTGTTTGCATACCATAAAATATGGCATCCTCTACTTACTATGACGAATGACACTCTTATAACTTAAAGAACAGTCATCACCAGGTAAGCAATTCAACTTTATATATGTATTAAAGAGTGTATTACTCTTTTTAGTTAAATTTTTTAATTAAAAAATAAAACTTAATTTTTTTTTTAATTTCAAAGTGTGAAAGATGATGGAGTAGAACTTCAATTGTCATTATTCAATTGCATCTCATGACACATGGAAGATCTCTCTATCTCTACATGTGGATAATTGAAACCCATTGCAAAAGATTTTATTTTTCTTGATTTTGCCACATGGTGTGGTTTAGATAAGCATAGAGAGTACAATGTAAGAAAAAGAGCGGTTTTGCCAACTTTAAATGGTGAGTAAAAGGTTCATTGGGCATGGATGTAGCCATTTCTATTTATTTCATTGATGTGTTTTTGTCAGTTTTTGGATTGGACTTCCATAGTGGTTACTTGTCATCATGGTTAAGTATATGATGCTTTTCTCGGCTGGTTTGAGTGATTTTATCATGATATAATGCCATTTGTCATTATTCAATTATATTTATTTTGTTAGTTTTTGTTTGATAGAAAAGAAGGCACATTCAAACCATTTCTTTCTTTTAAAGGTCATGCTAGCAATGTAAACTTCATGTTAGTGATGTCTATTTTAGATCTTTCTTTGATGGTCATATAAGTGATGTAAAGGTCATGTTAGTGATGTTTGTTTTGAAAGCCACGAGTGAAGCTGAAATTGATGTCAAGGCTTCTCTCGAATGTGCCTATGCCATCGTATGCGCCATATAATTCAATGGACCGTAGCATGCATCACATGCGCGATGGTATAAGCATGCAACCAATCCATACTTTTCCTAAATCAGCACCTCTGCTGTAGTCTTTCATTTTAACAATAGAAAGTTAATAAAAAAGCCGACCATTGAGCACATAATATTATATGAAATGAAAGACGATTATGGTAAGACATGCAGTGAGTAGCCTTGATACAGCTATCAACTTTATATATATGTATTATATGATATAATATCAATTAATAGAGATCAAACCAAAATAATGTTTGTTATCAATTTTGAAGAAATGTTCAAAACTTATAGCAATCCAAACTAATATGACATTAGTAGAACAAAATTACAGTCATTTTTTTAATATTTAATTAACAAAATTAAGCAGCTAAAAGTAAACTTGGATGGTTAGAGAGTTGTGGCTACCATCGATAAGGTAAAACCAACGTCGGCCATAGCTTAAACCATTAGACTGTTTTGGGTATAGTGCATCGAATAGAGCTAGATTAAAATTTTTAATCCAATCCAAATCCAATCCAACATTTAAAATATTAAAGAGCAGTTTTGAAATTCATGAACTCCATCGTTTTAGTAGCATCATATATTTAAAAATGCATGATGACAAACCAGTGACCTTTAGCATGTTTTCAAGTCTCACTTTCAGTGTGTTTTCGAGTTTCATGAGATTGAATCAGCAATTCTACACCGCTCCAATCTCATGTGGCTGAGTCAAATGAACCCCTATTGGATGCATGAACTTGGCTATAAACCAACTAAAGTCTTTTTTAAAAAAAACTAAATATAGTTTTGGTCTTCAATATAGCTTCAACTTTTTACTGCATTATGTATAAAAATATGATTTTTTAAAATATAAAAAATTAAATTATTATAATCAAATTTCCTGTGCTTTCTGGCAAGGAACGAAGTGGCAACACCTGTCACGGGACTCTCAAGTCAAATGGCAAGGCTAAGCCAGCGTTCATTATTCAGCTCAAACAATAGGTTTCTTATTTTTTGAGATGTCCCATCGGCACCCTAAACTCAAATTATTTCTTTTTAAAAAAAAAATTTGTAAAAAACTACTTTTGATTAGTAAAGATTTTTTTATTTGTTATTTTCATTAAAATGGTATTTAAAAAAAAGACAAAAAAATTAAAAAAAAATACTTTTCAACTTTGTAATCTCTCTTTTTTTATTTTATTAAAAACAATAAAATGTATTTAAATTGTTTTTAATTTTTTATTAATTTTCTCTTGTTTTAGAATTGTGTTTTTTTAGAAAACTGATTTCGTTGCCATTCATCAAACACGTTTTCATAGGAATGTACTCAAACAGTACTCCCTCCAAGAAGGGACCAGGACTAGAATTATAGAACATACAACTTCTAAGGAATTAAAATCCTTTTACCTGTGAGACTAAGGTAGTGTTTGAAATAGAAGATAAGAGGAAATATCCTCTGGATATCCCCTCTTATTCCCAAAAGTCATAACTATAAAGGATAGCAAGAATAAAGTTAACCAAAGGGATAATCCATGGTTAACCATGAAATATCCCCTCAATTTATTCTCTAGAGAATGCAGGAATAGCTGGTTATCCCTCCAAATAAGAGTAAAAAAAAGTTATCCTATGGATTTACCTTTTTGCATTTGATATAATCAATGGGATAGCCAAGGGATATCCCTAGGAATAGACAGGGGATAAACTCTATCCCGTACACTTATCCATGGATAATATTTTTCCTATCAAACACTACCTAAGTGACCTTTGACCTACACATTTAACATGATTCAATGTGGATTGGGGACCTGTTTGTCATACTTGCTTGCCATCAGTTTGAACTACCAGACTAATGTGACAAGATAAGAATCAATAGAACAACAAAACATCAAAATGCTGGAGATGAACACCCCAAGGTCAGTGCAAGCGACAAGCGAATGTTAATTCTCAAGCTCATTAGACAGTAGCAGGAAAATGTATCTGTAGCCCAAGTAAAAATTTTGACCTTTGATACTAATGGATGGCCTCTTATCTTCATGGACAGCTACAGATGATGCAGAGGGAAATGAGGAACACTGCATCACATCTTACAAAATCTTGATGAACAATTATCACAATCCTGTGGGTTCACTCATTTTAATCTGGTGGACTAAGAACATAAGCGATAATCTTGTAAGCTCACTGAGCCCGGCAAGTTGTTGAAATTAGTAAGAACTGACCAGCTAGACAACTTGCAACGTCCAAAGTCCTAAAAACTGCTTATCCAAAAGATGTTTCACGGATACCAGTTGAGACGTTGAAACCTGGAGGGATGAACACAACATCATCCCACTTTGACACAGAGCTTTCCTGCAGATGTATTGGTAAGCTAAGCATATTCTTGAACAAATTTTGTATTTCACAAAAGGGCATCTCGGAGGTGTCGAGAAGCATTTACCTTCATGGAGTTGATAATTTCCTCCAGAACACAAACCTAAGAAGAAAAGATAATAGAACGTATGATAAGCTGAGCTTAAAATTCCTTTCAATCACAAACAAGTGAAGAGGTATTTAATGCTTTACCTGAATGTCGCCCTGCCTCAAGACAGGATTTAACTTATTCTGCTGTCGTGAAGCTCTAAACAATGACTCTTCTAGGTCCTCCTTAATAATAAGTGATAAAATTTAGACTCCCAAAAAGAACTTAACAGTAAGAAATAATGGTAAAGTAACTTTTTCTTAACCTTTCTGAAGAAAAATGGACGGTATCTTGTTCCGACTCCTTAATACCAAACTCTTTGACTGAAATACCCAGAGGAATATTGTTAGCATTATCCTCAAGGAACTAAGTCAAAGATGCATCCAGAAAAATACAGAAGTCACCAA
>UESW01004612.1:232868-328056 GCA_900491605.1 Calamus simplicifolius | reverse complement strand
AAAGTATCAAGGTCACAAGCCATGTTAAAAAATTGTTGTACAAGCTACAGGACCTATCAGCCAACCGGCTGAGTAGATGGTTCAAGCACCTTCAAAATTTACTTTCTAGTATCACAAGCATACCTCTGATCTTATTCTAGGCTTTGAGCCTTGCCTGGCCAGGATTGCCCAGATTTATTTTGGACCTTCAATTTGGGACATGGCACCATCCCATTTTAATTGGCTCTAGCCAAGACCATATTTCCAAGATTATAAAGAAGCTTTAAACAAAACTGTGAAAAAAAGGCTTAAAAATTTTATTATATCTGTATGAAAAAATTTACAATTCATTCTACTCTATATCTACAACTTTTTATTACACTAAATAAGAGAAAAAAATTTAGCTAATCCCTTAACTTTAGGGATAGATTATTGACCCTTATTTCCTCACTAAACTTGAAAAGATTATTACCCTGATTTCTTCTACTAAATTTAGAAAGATTATTAACCATGATTTTTTTAGATTATTTATCCTTATTTTCTTCACTAAACTTTCCTAAAAATCCTTCTAAGATTGCTCATCTGAACACTCCTCCTCAAGCTATTGAATATAGGTCTTTCATTTCCAACTTGCTAATATTCTTATGAAACATGTTGTTACACGGTCCTTTTGTCATCGCATCTGCTAGTTGAAGTCCTATCGGTATATACGGAGTACAAATCAGTCCACTATCTAACTTCTCTTTAATGAAGTGTCTGTCTATCTCTATGTGTTTTGTTCGATCATATTGCACTGGATTATGAGCTATACTTATAGCTGATTAGTTATCACAGTATAGTTTTATAGGTCTGCTCCATTGAATCTTCATGTCCTCCAAAATAATTGACCCATAGTAATTCACATACTCCTACTGCCATAGCTATGAACTCGGCTTCTGCACTTGATCTTGCTACTACATTCTGTTTCTTGCTCCTTCAAAATACTAAGTTTCCTTCAAGAAAGGTTCAATAGCCTGATGTTGACTGCCTATCGACTGGAGATCCTGCAAAGTCTGCATCTGTGTAAACTACTAGATCAATTGTAGATACTTTCTTGAATAGAATTTTCTTTCCTAGATGTGCCTTTAAGTAATGAAAAACTCGGTGGACTGCATATAGGTGAACTTCTCTAGGATCATGCATAAACTGACTGTAACACTGACTCAATAGGCTATGTCTGGCCTAATATGCGCAAGATAGATAAGTTTCCCAACAAGCCTTTGATACATTTCTCTATCCACTGCCTTATCTTCAAGGGCCTCAATTTATGATTCTGTTCAATAGGAGTTCCAACTGGTTTGCTAGCCATCATACATGTTTTCTTGAGCAGGTCTGTAACATACTTTTGTTGAGAAATAAAAATTTTGTCTTGATCGAGCTACTTCAATTTTTAAGAAATGCTTCAATCTTCCCAAATCTTTTATCTTAAACTCCTTGGCTAGACACTACTTTAAGGCTTCCTTCTCCATTTCATCATTTTCTGTCACTATAATGTCATCCATGTACACAATTAATATAGTGACACCCCCTAAAACTGAATGCTTGATGAAAAGCGTATGATCTCCTTGACTTTATTTGTAAATACTGGCTAACATCATCTTGGCAAACCGTCCAAACCAAGCACGCGGAGATTATTTTAACCCATATAACACCTTTTTTAATCAACAAACTTTGTTTTCATCAACCCTACTAAATCCAAGTGAAATGTTCATATAAATCTCCTCTTCTAATTCTTCATGAAGAAAAGCATTCTTCACATTATACTGTTGTAATTCCCAATCAAAGTTAACAGCTAAGGACAGCAAAATTCTCACTGTATTCATCTTTGCTACTAGAGCAAACATTTCTTGATAGTCTACTCCATATGTTTGAGTATATCCTTTTGCAACCAGCCTCACCTTGTAGCGTTCTAGGGACCCATCTGCCTTAAATTTTACTACAAACACCCATTTATAACCCACTGCTCTCTTACCCTTAAGTAAATCAACTAATTCTCAAGTTTCATTCTTCTGTAATGCATCCATTTCTGCCTCCATAACAAGACTCCATTCTTTCTTTGATAATGCTTTAGACAATGAATTAGGAATAGAAATTGTGTTTAAAGTTAAAAGAAAACTTCGATGGTTTGGGAAAAACCTCTCAAAAGATATAAAGTGTGATAATGGGTATAGAGGTCTTTTGATGCATTCTCGGATTTCTTTGCTCACAGCAATAGATAGATCCTGATCAAGGTTAGGAGGCTCGAGACACGGTGGTTCAGAATCAGTAATAGATAGATCTTGATCAAGGTTAGGAGGCTCGGGACGAGATGGTTCAAGATCGAAAAGAGGATAATCTATTTTGGTGTAGAATCCAAGTTTGCTTCACTTATTGTTACCTCATTTCCAAAGTTTGGTTCAGAAGGTTGTTCTTGCCTTGTAGTCATGATGGGATCTCTTTTCCTTGCATACACTTGATCAAACCGGAACGAATCAAAGATTTTACCATCTTCTTTCCTTTTTTTCTTCCAACTCCTCAGACTGTGGAATTGACTCTTGATATTTAGATTTGGATGGCTCAAATGGGGAGGATGTATTTAGTGGTAAAAATTTTGACTCTTTATCTTCAAGTATAGGTAACTCCCCCTGAAGATAAGAAGTAAAAAAATAGGACTTATTTTTAACAAATGTAACATCGGCTGAGACAGAGTTTCCTAGTGGATGGATAATAACATTTATAATTCTAAGTAGAGGAGTACCCTACAAAGACATACTTAAGAGCTCAAGGATCTAACTTCCCTCGATTATGACTATGAATATGAACAAAAGATGTACATCCAAAAATTCGAGTAAGATTAAAGGTGGATCATATGTCAAGATAGAATTTAGACAAGACCTCCAATGGACTTTGAAACCCCAAGATCCTGAAAGGAATTCTATTTATGACATAAGCTAACGAGAGTACAACTTCTTTTCAATATAATTTTGGTACATTTTGTTGAAACAATAAGGCTCTAGTGCACTCAAGAAGGTGTCGGTTTTTTCTTTCCGCCACTCTATTTTGTTGTGGAATGGTGATACAGAATGATTCATGTATGATTCCTTCTTTTTGAAAATAAGGGATTAAGGTCTGATTAAAGTAATCACGAGCATTATTCGAGCAAAAGTTCTTTATCTTAGTACCAAACTGGTTTTAAATCATTGCATGAAAGATAGGAAAAATATGACTCACATCAGATTTATTTTTGAGTAAATACAATCATCAATAAACGTCACAAACCACTTAAATCCTGAGATGTTTGGAATAGTTGATGGTCCCCAAATGTCACTATTGATTAAGAAGAAAGGAAAAGAAGATCTTTTATTACTGATTGAAAATGATACACGAGTGTGTTTTGCATACTCACAAGCATCACAATGAAAAGACAGAATATCAAATCCTTTGAACAAAAGGAAAACATTAGTTTCAATGCTAGAAAAGGCACATGACCTAAACGCCTATGATATAACCAAATGACACCTTTATTGGAAGAGAAAGATGAGCTAGATAAAGCAGATTTATTCAATTCCTGTTGACTTAATGCATCTAAGTAATAAAGTCCATTATGCTCCTTAACAAATCCAATCCTCCTTCCCGAAACCTGGTCCTGAAATTCACAATAAGAAGCATTGAATATAACAAAGCCATTTAGATCTTTGGTAAGCTTTTGTGTGAAAACCAAATTTGTGGATAATTGAGGGACATGAAGAATATTTTTAAGAACCAATTTTGAGGTAATTTCGACATCTCCTACTCCTGGTATTCTGGTTGTAAAACCATCAGCAACGACAATCTTTTTATTGCTAGGACAAGGATTATAAGTTTTAAATTTATTTGAAATATGGGTCATATGGTCTGTAGCATCGGAGTCAAGTATCCAGGCATTCCTAAACTCATTACCTAGAGCATTTAATACAAGAGAGATTAGAGCCTTATCCGAAAGCTTTAATGAACACATATCCTGTTTCATCAGCTGAGGATTGCTATTTGTTGCCGATTTTTTAATAGTTCCTAACAGTCCTTTAGGCGTTTCAATTTCCTCCATAGTTAAAGATGTAGCATCCATCATGGTTGAAAAAGGACCAAACAATAGTTGGGAATAAAGACAAAATAAAGATGAAAAAAATCAACGATTAAGGCTAAAGAGAATGATGAAGAAACTAGCAATTAAAGCTGGAACAGAGAGAGGTTGAATCGGCGATGAAGGCCACCAATAAGTCGGCAATGAAGGATGAGAAAAAGCAGGCAAAAACTTGGTAATGAAGGCCAAAAAAAAAAATTTCAGCGGTGTGAAACCTTAGGCTCTGATACCATATGAAAAAAAGGCTTGAGAATTTTATTATATATGTATGAAAAAATTTATAATTCATTCTACTCTATATATACAACTTTCTATTAAACTAAATAAGGAAAAAAAATTTAGCTAATTCCCTTAACTTTAGGGATAGATTATTGATCCTAATTTCTTCCATATTATTGACCCTGATTTCTCCACTAAACTTGAAAAGATTATTGACCATGATTTCTTCCACTAAACTTGAAAAGATTATTGACCATGATTTTCTTCAGATTATTATTCCTGATTTCCTTCACTAAACTTTTCTAAAAATCCTTCTAAGATTGCTCATCCGAAATTTTCTTAAAAAACCAGACACAACAAATTAAAATTTGAATCACTTGACACATGCAGAAAATGATCTTAAAATGGCAAAGTAACAACTAATAAAAGAATAATTCAAAGCAGCAATATAAATGATATCATTTAGAAAATACAGATAGGGAATTTGTACAATAGAAACCGGCATATTTCATAGATACCATGGCATCAATCAATGGGCTTATATGGACATCAAATTGTACCTATCTCACTTGCACATCACATCAGTGATTTCCCACTTTGGATTATAGGTGTAAAGGCACATAAGGGAATGTTGTTCCCTAACAATGGATGTTTGCTCCACCGACATTGCTTTAGTCCAATGAAAAATGGACGAAAGAAAAATATAAGTGCCCTACTCTCATTATTGCAGAAACCAAATTTTATGCAGTTAAACCTACTAAATGAAGAAGATATCAATATAATCTGTAGTCTACATTTCAGATGTCTTACAAAGCATACCATAAGAAGCAATACAGCTGATCATCTAAGATGATCCGAAAATTCTACACCAATTCTCAGAGCTCCTTCCAATCCTCATATTGAACGGCTGTATTATATAATCCTTGAAAATAGTATTATCCAATGTACCTACAAGTTGCATATATCAAGATCTGCAAATTGTGAGAAGAACCATACCAGTACATTACTGGTTTGGTATGGTACAGGTTGATACAATACAATACACACCTCAGACAGACAGGATGCTAATATTTTTTCACTCTTAATCATAATACTACTCAAAATCAGGCAGTGTACGTCAAAATTGGGCGGTACAAGGTAATTCCACTCAGTTCAGGCTGATTCAATTTATAGTGAATCAAGCCCCAGTACTGTATCGGTACAGTATAGTACAGCCAACACAGGTTAGTATGGCAGACCTTGGCATATATTATAGTTAATAAAAATACTTCAGATGGCCAGTTAAGACTAATTTTATTTTAGCATTTAACTTTTAGACAATATCATGAAGATAAGATGGAAGATTCTTTCGTTTCTCTTTCAGGAAAACCCACTTGCACTAGAAATCTAGAATGTGCAGACATATACATTCAATTCTACTTGAACACATTAATTTCTCAGCAAACCAAACTTCACAAAATACATTAACTTCCATTTTATCATTGCATTTTAATTGACACATAAAAATAAATAAATAAATAAATTCAATTTACAACTTAATGAAGTTAAAACTGGTAGAGCAGGATTAAATAAGGCTGTGTGGCACCAAACACAATTGTATTTAAAAATATTACTCTCACCTTTAATGGAAGATTAGTAACAGAATCAAGCCACATTATTGACCCTAAAAAGAACAAAATAACAAACTCAATTAGTTGTATGAACATCTAGAAGAACAAAGTAAAACATCTTAAGGAATTTTGTCTTTGTAATACCTCACTAAAAACTAAGAAACCACTCAGATACTGGTAATGGATATACCTGATGAGGTAGGGCGGATAAGAGCATACGTATTCACTTCAAAACAGATATCATTTGCAATATAGAATCTGATGGTTTTGACCTTGCGCTTCTTAAACATTCTTTTCCTCAGCTGATCTGTCATATCTTCCAGTCTGATATACATAGAACCACCAAATCAAACAAAGGAAAGAGTAAGATCAGATCTAAACAAAGATGTCATATGATAGCAAAATTAGGAATGTAGATAATGAATTACTTATAAAAGGGCAAACCATTCTCAGCCAACTCTGTAGTTCAAACCTTCAATTAGATATCTGATCTAGAAATTAGCATTAATGTAAACCACAAGCATGCCTACAATTCCACTTCATGTATTAGCCGCAAAGCAGCCAAATGCATAAAAATGGCACTAGTTTTAAGTGGCTAGTAGTTGAGACAAAAGGCTGCCAAAGTTCAGCAATGAAACACAAGCATACTCATGCATGAATAAGCAACCAACCAGCTGCCAGAGTTCAGCAATGAAATATAAGCAACTCATGCATGAACAGGCAACCCAACCAGCCTATAGGTGTCAAACAAGCCAGGCCGACACAACCCGCAACATTGAGGAACAGCCTAGCACAACCCATAGCCCAACCAGGTCAAGCCATGCCAGGCCATTGCACGGCCCACAAGCTAGCCCGCCGAATGGCTTGCATGCTGACCCAACTATTATTTTTTAATATATTTAATATTACAAATATTTTTTAATATTTTAAACGTGAAAAATATATTTAAATATTTTTAATGCCGTGCCATGGGCTGTGCTATGCCTGGCCCATGTGCCTAGGTCATGCCAGCCCAATAAACGTGCTGTGCTTGCCCAGCCCACATCCTCCCAGGCTAGCTGCTGCTGGGAGTAATAGATCAAGTTCCAATAAAATCAACCAATAAACTAACTGCGGCTGAAAGTCATGCCTTTATCAAGTTTGATACCAAACTAAATTCATACAGCACAATTTGATACAGACCTATGGATGCATGCTAGGTTCTAATATATTGTTGTTATTAACAAGAATACAAGCTATTATGGAAAAAGGGATCCTACATAGCGCAAGAGCTATCTTCTAAAGTAAAGCAAGCAAGAAACTTTTCCCATTGAAAATTAAACTAGGGGAGCAACTTAGTTATAAAATATGTTCCAGGATTGTAAATTACTGCAGGCATGCTCAATACATATGGCATGGATCCATGGGCCATGAAGGCTTGTAGAGCTAATTTTGGTTGGGCCTACCACATAGGGATTATAACCCTCTAAAGGGCATTTGTGACACCAACAGATTGTATGACCAACAGAGGCCTACATAGCTGATTTGGTTGGGGCCTACTTCATAGAAATCGTAAGGTTTTCTAAATGAGAGAAGGCCAGGAGGCCTTTGTGACTGTTATTTTGGTCTTTTTATTACTCATGTAAGCTATTTTAGGGTCTGTTTAGATCTTTGGAGGGAAAGAAATGAAAAGAAAAAGGGAGGAGAACAGAGGGTAAGGAAGGGTTGTTACCCTCTCCTTGTTTGGAAAGAAGGGAAGGGAAAATTAAGGTCATTATATCCATTTTGTTTGGATAAAGAGGGAGAAGAAATGAGGAAAAAAGTTATATTTATGAATCATAAATATATCTTTTATTACAAGAAAAATTCAAAGTAATTTATAAGGATAGGAACTGGAAAGATAAGAAAAAAATTATAAACCACTATAAACCATTTTCCTCCCCCTCTTTACCCACCAATTTAGGGGGTAAAGAAATCTACTCCTGAGAGAAAATGGAGGGGAACGGATAATCCTCTTCCCCTCCCCCTCTCCTTTTACCTTTTTTCCAAACAAAGGTTTTTATTACCTTTCTCCTCCCCTCCCCTCTGTCTGCAAGCCCAACAACACCACCACCACCACAAAAATCCAAATAGACCCTTAGATAGAAGGAGAGTCTAACTAAAATGCCCAAATTCATTATTAATTTATACAAAATTAACAAATTTTTGGAGACCTCAATAACTTTCAAGCAACAAAGACATTTTCTAGAATGCATACTTTTCACCTGCAGAGGGCAAAAACTGGGATATCTCAACACCTTCCAATCCAAGGAGTTCCTGCAATAGCAAATACAATAATTGTACTGATGTAAATGGATCCATATCCAACATCATTTGATCGAAGAACGCATTAGATATAGTTTGAAAAAGGTTTAACATACAGCATAAAAAATGGACACATTGAACTCTTCGTTGGGCCTACTCAAGGGAAGAAGTTCAATTAAGATGCCAAGGTCTTGTGCATCCTAATGGACATGTAAAATCGGAAATTATTAGAATAATGATGGTATGGAAAAAACTAAGTCACAAAAACAAATGTGTTTGCATGCATGCATTCATGCATGTGTCTATCCACAAAAAAGCAGAAGTACTTTTGCACGTTGTAGCGTTGTCCTAATCATGTCTGTTTTTGTTGCCCCTGTTATACTCCCAAACGGGTCGTCTTCATTAGTGAATAGTAGAATTCGCTTGCTCACAGACTTTGCAGATCTGAGAAATTTAAATCAAATAACAAGAATACAAGATTTAATTAGCAGAGGCATCTGGCACAGTTAAAAAACAGGATGATTAGTGATGGTGACTGGGACATTGCAAGGAAGAAGAGAGTGCAAATCCTACCCCTTGCGCAACAGTGCCTGTGCAACCCACAGGGCATTGTATAAAGAATTCTCTCGTGATCCAGAAACAATACCATATCGACTCCCGATATTGCTCATGAATGTATCTGTATGTGTTCATAATCAAGGTTTGACTCCTCATGAAAATAACATTCAGAATATTCGTGTAATTCATTATTTCTATATTATTAATAAGAATGATTTTTTCTTAAGAAAAAGTATATGTTTCTCAATGAAAAAGATGCATATCAATTTGGTTCTTTGGAAATTGTAATAGAGAAAATGTATGAATTGCAGAACCGCTTGCCAAATGTAATATGAACAACTGACTGTGATTTTCTACCAGACATTAGGGCTGCAAATGGTTTGGACCAATCCATCAACTTAACCCGGTTATGCCCAGTCCTACCTGGTATTTCAGACCATTCAGGTCTCCATATGAATATGGCCTATTCACAAAATTGGGTCACATCTGATACATATGTTTTCTTACCCAACTCAGACCTGAGCCAACTTATGCACTCAGCTCAACTCATTTAAGCCCTTTCCCAACTACATAAGGTCGGCTACATGAATTTGCATTCTCTACTGCTCTATTCAGGACTAAGACGACACTCAAATTATAAATTGTTATATCTTTTTTAATTATTTTTATCCATGTTAGTTTAGGTCTACCTCTACCTCTATCATTACTATGGACTGTTAAAAGATCACTCTTTCTAACTAGAGCATCTAAAAATTTTTGTTGTATATATCCAAACCACCATAATCGATTTTTTCTTATTTATCTTCAATTAGGGCTACTCCTATCATTTCTAGTATATGTTTATTTCTAATTCTATCTTTAAAATTTTACCATATATCCATCCTAACATGCACATTTATGTTACACTTAATTTATTCACATGTTGTTTCAGTATTGCCTAACACTCTGTTCCATATAGCATAGCTGGTTTAATAGTGATTTTATAAATTTTTTTTAAATTTTAATGGGATGCGTCGATCATACAATACTTCTGAAGCATTCCTTCACTTAATCCTGCTTTAACTCTATGATTCACATCTGCATTTATTTCACCTTTTTACTGGATAATTGATCTCAAATACCTAAATTTTTCACTCCTTAATATCTCTTGGCTTACAATCTTCATTCTCTTCATTTGTATTTCTACTTCAACTAAAATTACATTTCATGTAATTGGTTAAAGAATAGATGACCCAGCCCAGCCCTATCTAGTCCAATTAGACTCGGACACAAAAACTCTATGATGTTGTCACCACTAAACCCTCCTTCACTCACCCTGTGGCCTTGCACATTGTGTAATATGCCTTCTTATTTGCAGTCGAAGGTGCAATTAAGGTAGAATCATACTCATGTCCGTAGCATTAGGGTCAATAATCCACACTACTTCCCATTTTTACTCCCCTCCTTTTACTGTACATGCTGTTATCATTCTTTTCTGAGCATAGAATGAATTGTCTATGTACTATTTATATTTGAACTCAAATATAGACAAACTCGCTCCCATACCCAAATGCATGGTGGTGGGTTTCGGTCATCCTAAATAACCTGTTGGGTCCAAAAGCTTTTCCATGAACCTGAACCAACTCGGTTAGTCAACAGCTTAGGTCCACATCTAAAATCATGACCCAAAAGTTCCCGTTCAGTTCATGCCTGGCCCAACTGCATGTCATGCCTGGCCCAAATGCAGGCTTACTGAACATGAAGAGGTAGTTTTTTAGCTTAAGAATATTTTACTTGAATCAAATACTGGCACTAAAAATTCAAAATTTTAATGGCTTTTTGCACTTGATTATAATGTTATGTTATTTGACATTGTCCTTGTTTAATTATCATCTGAACCATAACATCAGGCTTGCTTATTATCTAATTCTGACAACCCTTATTTTGCATGTGATACATTAGTATTGCATATGAACAGTCTCCATCAGATTCAGTACCATAAAGATTTCTCAAGGACGTACTTGAACGAGGGTGTATTTGAAAGATGGGAAGACCACCTCTTTAGCAAATGTACACATTGTTAGTGGCTTTGGACAATGTCTCTAGTTTAAACAAGAGGAAACAATTATACATAGCTCATCAAATGAGATGGTCTAAGGACAAAATAGGAAAACAAAAGAAACAATAGATGTGACACCCTAATAGTTGCACAAGAATTTCAGCTGAATCTACCAAGTGAACCATCTGAGAATCATCTCTTATGGTTGTCTACCTAACGAACTTTTGACTATATCTAAAGGTTACAAAAACTCAACAGGACTTTGGTCTGCTGGCTAGCACCTCTCTTTTTGGCAAGCTCTCTTGTTGGCAAGCTCTCGAAACCAGCATAGGAAACCATACTACTTTATTAACCCATCGGCATGGTATAGAGCACACCCCATTCCGAGACAGGTTCCTCGCACTTTTTTATCACACTCACTATGGTGCCACTCAAAATCAAGTGATACAAGTCATTATTTGGCAGTACAGAGTGATTCCACTAGGTTTGGACCTATATGGACCAATTTCACTCACATACCATATGACATGGAACAAGTTAGTGTAACAGACCTTGCTCCTTCGTGCTTATAGAAGAGGTTCCAAGTTCAACTAAGAAAGGTGGCAACCCCCACAGCTCTTCTCAAAGATAAAAAATATACATCTAAAGGTTAAAAACCAGCATGCAATTTTTCTAAAATTTAACCATTGTGACTTGAGAAAAAGGATCAACAATCTTTTGATATCTTCATGCAACAAACTTTAGACACAATTGTTAGAATAAAATATAATTTATTTGTAATGATTACCTTCAACACAGGAGAACTCTTTAATTAACCTTGCTGTTGGCCTATCAAGACAGTCTCTGTCCAGAACATTGAAGACATAAACACCATTTAAATCTTGTAAGTTCTTCTTTTCCTTCTGCAAGAAGTAGAAAGCACTACTTGTGATGTGTCTACAACAAGAAATACAACGTCTCAGGAACAGAAATGCATGCAGCCAAGTAGTTCAGATTATGAAGAACAGGAGATCACCACAGAGGTATAAAACTATAGATGCAACCCATCAATTGGTGATATGCAAAAATATCAAGTAGATATGTTTTATGATTCCATGCAATTATTCAAAGTACATAAAAATTAAAAATTAATAGACCAGCTTATAACTGTCATAATTACTCAGTAGAATCAAGAAATTCCATGTTGTTATAATTACACAATAGAAGCAAGAAATTCCCCCTACTTTCTGATATTAAACTTTCTTCTCCTCTATTCAATCCACGTCTACATGGTTTACAGCCAAGGATTTTCCATAGACCTCACAGATTCCCATATATCAACATTGCACTCATGAGGACCCAAAGCCAATTGCAACAGCCAGATAAGCCAATATCTAGACCTATTTTGATCACAGAGGCCAGCCTTTTTTCGCAAATTGACTATGGCAAAGGCAGGAACTTCAGTAAGGGGAAAAAATGTTGTTACTCAGTTGATGAATATTGAACTTTAATAGCAATCTTCTCTTATCAAAAATAAACATAAAATATAAATACTTTTAAAATTTAATTAAAAATTATATTTCAGCGACATTTTCTTTTACTAACAAATCATTATTTGATTCCTAATCTTTAACATTTCATTTTCAAGAAAATTTGTCAATACATTTTACTAAATGTAATAGATATACAAACGATTCGATTTACAGTGTTCTTTCAATTCAACGTTTTCTCTTTATGTGACTTGACTTGGTTGATTATCTTCATTTATTGTGTGTGTGTGTTTACACTTTTTGTTCACATCTGACTTTGGTAAGTTCTCACTAGTTAACGTTTAGAGTTTCAATTGGCCTGGTAGTTCCCAAATCAGTGTAGCTGTGGCAGATTCCGAACACACCATGCTCAACCTCAGCAACTATGTGAGTGATATTTGCTCTTTTTCTCCAATTTGCACTTTGATCCTCCAAATTGCAGAATCTTTAATTCTTTCCTGAAATAGCAAAAAAATCAATACCAAGTCCTCAAATTATCAAAATAAAAATAATGAAATAAAGTATAAATTATATGCATAATTTATACTTATCAAAATTCCCCCACACTTGAACGTTTGCACGTCCTCGGGCAAACATAACAATGAACCATCCAAAAATTGATTAATTTCCATCATATCAAATCAAACCAAAGTCAAAACTAGAATTCAACTAGAACTGCTTAATTCCATAACTTTTCATGAATCTACCTTTCACAAAATTGAAGAACAAAGTAATTTAGAACTTAATATGAAAAGAAACAAATAAGATTGATAAATTCTCACCGGATGTATGTGTGTCTCTCTATACTCTCGATAATTAAGGTAAAGTGTTTCTCTCAAATGCATCCATAATCACAACTTACCATATGCTTGCAATTATTCTAATCTCCACTAGTTTGAATATAAACTATACACAAATCATAAGGACTTTAGGTAAGGATGTAACAAGGATTGGGGTAAGGAGTAAGTTAAGGTAGGAAAATTTTGTTGGATAAGGTAATTTGAGTACAAAATAAATAAACCTTCATCCTTCAATCAACCAACCCAAGATATGATAAGAAGTGCAATCATAAAACCTTCCACTTTCTTATTTCCCAAGTACTTGAATAATTTTAAACTATGGGAATTTCTCTTCTTCTTCTTCTTTTTTTTTTTTTTTTTATATACATGCATTTTTTTTTAAATGAAAATGAAAATTTAAACAAATTCCCAATTCTTCATAATTCACAATAATATTCAAGTACTCAATGTTATATGACTAGCAAACAACTACCACAAATCCTCATTCTCTTAAGATTAGTAGATGAAAATGTGTAAATGTTTTGTACTCAAGTATGGACAAAGGATAAGTCAAGGCTCAACTTGTTTAACAATGGAAATAGAAAGGGTTAAAAGGGTTAAGCATTTTGGTAGGGTTAGGTGTTTTGGTCCATAGGTTTGGGTAATCACAAATTGGGTTCAACAAATTGCCTTAATCTTCTTTATGCAAGTTCATATTAATGTAGTCTTGAAAAGAATTCATGCAAGTTCTAGAAGTTCATGAAAATGGAATGCAATATCACACAGCAAAGAAAATGAGATTGAATTTAGTGTTCAATCTAAAGGCTCAAAATCTCACAGGGTAATCATATTTATCAATCTTACGTGTAAAATTTCATAATCAGAAACCAAATCAATTTACTCAACAAACTTGTAAAAATGTATAAATTCAATCAAGTTATGAAACTCACAATTTTTCATTGATTCTAATGAATGACTTTAATTTAATTATCAATTAAGGGAAATAAAAAAATTAAAAGATGATTCAATGCATGTTTTGTACTCATATCGACTACCCCCCACACTTGAACTAAACATTGTCCTCAATGTTTTCAAAATAAAATAAGTTGAGACAAATCCATAATCAACATAAATGGGAGAGAGTAGAAAAATACTGCCCTGATTGTGGTATATTTGTTCAATTTCCATGGATCCTTTCCTTGAAGTGCGTGCCTCATACATAACCAAGCAAAAGCAAATTGAACTAAAATAGTTAAAGTACGGTGAAAATAAACATAACTAAAACAACTGAAATAAAAGCAACAAACTAGTGTTTGCAAGGTAAAAACATAAAGGAAAGTGAGAAATCAAGAGCTCGAGCTCCCATCCGTAGCAGAAGTGGAAGATGAGAATGATGAAGGATAAGGTATGTTTTGAGCCTGGAAGAATTGTCTCAAAGCCCTCTCCATCCTCCTCTGTCTACGATCCATAATCTCCAAAGTACCACTTATCTGTTGAACATTGCCTTCCAATCTTTGGAGACGCATAGACAGCTGCTGAGAAACAACTTGGGGTGGTCGAGATGCTCTGGAAGATGATGGTATCGAAGCTGGTGGTGCTGCTGATGGAACTGGTACCTCCTCTGTAGAAATCTCCTCTTGAGGGGCTGGTGGGGCATTCTCCTCTGGGATCTCAGTCTCGGCCGCTCCTAGAAAAGCCTCCTCATCCACAAACTGGATCCGACCATTTGGATCACGAAAAATAATCCCCATCCGGATGAGGGTATTGGTGGTCAAAGGCTGCATATCTAGCCGGACTGCATTCCTCGGAATTGGGTCAAGTGTACCGAGGTTCCTTGCCAATCTGGTAATGTAAGACCCACCACAAAGCCTTCCTGTATTCTGTTTGCTCTTATGATGGAGATACTTCGCCAGGCGATATCCCATATTACATTTCCTTGTAGTGACCATACACCAAAGATAGAATAAATCGTCCCCAGTCACCGACCCATTACTGTCACCCCGACCATTAATTGTATAGGTGATGTATCGATGCATGAAGCGGAGAGTTAGGGTGGGAAGTGTAGTGCTTTTGGTGTATCTAGCACTGTACGCTCCAGAACGAGGAGCCACCTCCTCCCATGCTTGGGCAGCATTAAATTGGGGAGGGTAGTTCATCAAATACAGTTGATACTCTTCAGTGTGGGTCTCTGCCTCTGTATATAAACCACAAGCTACCCCAAACTCTGAAATGGACATAGAGAAAATCTGACCCCCAAGAATAAACTGAATTGTATCTGGTCGATCAGGAGTCCTGGCCTTTACATCATCAAAGATGATGGAGCTGAGAAACTCACATAACAAGTGGGGGTAAGCAGGCTCCTGAATAGTCACGAAGGTCTCCCAACCAATCCGGTGGATGAAGGCATGTATTTCCTCCTGAATACCTATTGTTTCCAAATCATCATCGACTATAAATTTGTTGGATTCAATAGGTCTCTTCAGCAATTCCTGTAGTCGACTTCGGATTGCAGCTTCCACCACTCCTCTTCTACTGGCAACAGCCCTACTACTCTCTGCTCTAGTAGAACTAGATCCACCTCTTTTGCTACCTCTTGTTCTTGGTGGCATTATAGCAATTGTGAATGTAAAATCCCAAGGATAACAAAAGGTGCTGCCAAAAACAAAATTCCAACAATGGTAAAGGCATATAGAGGTAACATATATTGAATATTTGGTAACAATTGCAATCATAGTATCAAGTGGCAAAATAAGACAATTATGTAACCAAACATATCAAATCACAAGTCAAAATGTAACAGTTGTAACCTCAACTAATTATTGGAAAAACTTGTGCATTGTACAAGCATATTTGAAGTGCATTTTCACTTAATAATTGTGCATTGTATAGGCAAGCTTAACTGAATGGCATTGAATTGCATTCAATATTTTCAATTGAATTGCAGTCATTGAAGACTTTTGTCGAACACTTGGTAAGCATTGTATCAAATAGGAATTCTATGGCCAATTCTACTCAATAATGAAACCAAGTCAAGTAATGATATTATCCAGCAATTCAATGGAATTCGATTAATGCAAAATTTAAGAAGAAAGTGTAGAAAGTACTTCCTACCAATTTTTCTCAGCAATTCTAAGGAACCTCCGGTGAGTCAATGGCGTCCTACAAATTCCAACAGCATCAAGAAGCTCAGAGTGTTGTGACACATATACCAAAGAATTGGCAATTATGGTACCACTAGCTGCCACCGCTGGAACTCCAATTCCTGGGAAAGTTGAATCACCACAGCAAAAGCGCTGTGGGATAGGTGTTGAATGACCAGGGAATGTGGCTTCTCCTGGTTTTATAGCTGGGCCATATGTTCCTCTGTTCCTTCTAAGGAACCTCTGGTAACTATTTTTGTGCAGGTCCAAAATCACGCTCGTGAAATTTAAGATAACGGGCGTGATATTGACTGTTAATTGCAACTCTCAGGAGACCATATCACGGGCATGATATTTAATATCACGGGCGTGATATTGACTGAGACTATGAATTTCACACCCGTTATTTCCAATATAACGACTGTTATTTTGTCTGTGAACATTTGTGTCTCTGGAGGTAAAATAACGCCCGTTATTTTGAAAATAACGGTCGTTATGTTGTCTGAGAAAATACAACTCTCTGGAATTCAAATCACGGCTGTGATATTGAATATCACAGCTGTGATTTTCAGTGTTTTACCTCATAAAATCTTCTAAGTCCCAAATTGCTTGTACTTGCAAACAAACATAAATAAACACATTAAAAACACAACAAACATAACTAAATAGAATTAAAAACACTGAAATTAACAACAAACACAAATAAAAACATAGATGATGTTAGGGTGCCTCCTAACAAGCGCTTGATTTATAGTCGTTAGCTCGACTTTCACTAAATCACTAGCAAATTTAGGGGTCTTCCAAGTCCACAATGGACTTGTTTGATGGAAATACTCCTCCAAAATATGGCTTGAGACGATGTCCATTGACTTTGAAGGTTCCCTTCTCAGGGTGTGATATCTCTACAGCACCATGAGGAAAAATTTCCTTAACAATAAATGGACCCGACCATCTTGACTTGAGTTTTCCTGGAAAAAGTCTAAGTCTTGAATTGTATAGTAAGACTTGGTCACCAACTTGTAAATCCTTCTTGACAATATGCTTGTCATGCCATTTCTTTGTGCGTTCCTTATAAATTCTTGCATTCTCATATGCATAAAGACGCATCTCATCCAATTCATTCAATTGAAGGATTCTCTTCTCTCCTGTTGTCTGTGGATCAAAATTTAAATATTTAGTAGCCCAAAATGCCTTATATTGTAATTCCACAGGTAAATGACAAGATTTACCATAAACTAACAAATATGGAGACATACCTATAGGTGTTTTATATGCAGTTCTGTATGCCCATAATGCATCATCTAACTTAAGAGACCAATCCTTCCTAGATTGACTAACAGTCTTCTCAAGGATCCTTTTCAATTCCTTATTTGAAATTTCCACTTGACCACTTGTTTGTGGGTGATAAGGTGTACTAATTTTATGCTTCACATCATATTTAGCAAGGAGACGCTCAAATTGTGCATTACAAAAATGTGTTCCCCTATCACTAATTATGGTACGTGGTGTGCCAAATCGTGTGAAAATTTTCTTAAGGAAATTGACCACTCTTCTAGCATCATTAGTAGGTAAAGCAATTGCTTCCACCCATTTAGACACATAGTCAACAGCAACTAGAATATACTTATTTCCATAAGAATTAGGGAAGGGTCCCATGAAATCTATTCCCCATACATCAAATATTTCACATACAAGGATACCACTCAAAGGCATTTCATGCAATTTAGAGATGTTACCTGTTCTTTGACATTGATCACAAGTCATGACATACCTATGAGCATCCTTAAACAATGTGGGCCAATAGAAACCTGATTGTAAAATTTTAGCAGCGGTTCTTGAAGCACCATAGTGTCCTCCAGCCTCTTTATCATGGCAATAACTGAGTATGGACTCGAATTCATAGTCTGGAACACACCTTCTTATTACACCATCTGCACAAATCTTATACAAGAAAGGATCTTCCCAAATATAATACTTAATATCAGAAAAGAATTTCTTCTTTTGCTGATATGTCATATCATATGGGAGTGAATTAGCTGCCAAATAGTTAGCAAAATCCGCAAACCAAGGATAGTTCAATACCTTAACAGCATACAATTTCTCATCTGGGAAATTTTCCTCAATGGCATCTTCAAGGAATTGTTCGAAGTCTGGATTCTCAAGCCTTGAAAGATGATTAGCTGCAAGATTTTCTGCTCCCTTCTTGTTCTTAATCTCAAGATCAAACTCTTGAAGCAACAAAATCCATCTGATTAACCTTGGCTTTGCATCTTTCTTCGCCAACAAGTACCTCAATGCTGAATGGTCTGTATACACTTTCACTTTAGACAAAATCAAATATGATCTGAATTTGTCAAAGGCATACACTACAGCTAGCAACTCCTTCTCAGTTGTTGTGTAATTTTGTTGAGTAGGATTAAGTGTTTTGCTAGCATAGTATATAGGCTGAAAGTGTTTGTCTCTCCTTTGATCCAAAACAGCTCCCACTGCATAGTCACTTGCATCACACATCAACTCAAATGGAAGATTCCAATCAGGTGCTACCATAATAGGTGCACTTATCAACTTCTCCTTCAAAATCTTGAATGATTCAAGGCACTCCTCTGTCATCTCAAAAGGAACATCCTTTTGAAGTAAGTTCGTCAATGGCCTTGCAATCTTAGAGAAATCTTTGATAAATCTCCTGTAAAAACCAGCATGCCCTAGAAAACTCCTCACTGTCTTCACTGAAGTTGGTGGTGGGATCTTCTCAATTGCTTCAATCTTTGCTCTATCCCCACTTCAATTCCTTTACTTGAAATTTTGTGACCTAACACAATTCCATCCTTTACCATGAAATGACATTTCTCCCAATTCAACACCAAGTTTGTCTCTTCACATCTTTGAAGTACTTTATTCAAATTATTAAGACAAACATCAAATGAACACCCAAATACCGAAAAATCATCCATGAACACCTCCATATAATTCTCCACCATATCAGCAAAAATAGCCATCATACATCTTTGAAATGTTGCTGGAGCATTACATAATCCAAATGGCATCCTCCTATAGGCAAAGGTACCATAAGGACATGTAAATGTCGTCTTCTCTTGGTCGTCTGGTGCAATTGGAATCTGAAAATACCCTGAATACCCATCCAAGAAACAGTAGTAATCATGACCAGCCAACCTTTCTAACATTTGATCAATGAAAGGAAGAGGAAAATGATCCTTCCTTGTAGCATCATTGAGTCTCCGGTAATCTATGCAAACCCTCCAACTGGTTACTGTTCTTGTAGGAACCAACTCATTCTTTTCATTAGGAACTACAGTCATACCACCCTTCTTTGGCACCACTTGAACTGGACTCACCCAAGGGCTATCTGAAATTGGGTATATAATTCCAGCATCCAACAATTTGATAACCTCCTTCTTCACTACCTCCTTCATATTAGGATTGAGTCTCCTTTGAGGTTGAATTACTGATTTGTGAAGCTCCTCCATAAGAATTTTATGAGTACAAAAAGAGGGATTGATACCCTTAATATCAGCAATCTTCCAAGCTATAGCCCTTTTCCTTCTTCTCAGCACTCTAATCAACTTCTTTTCTTGCAAATCAGTTAACAAAGCTGAGATTATCACCGGTAACTTAGAATCATCCTCCAAAAATATATACTTCAAATGTGAAGGAAGAGGCTTTAATTCCAGAGTTGGTGCTTCCTCAATAGATGGTTTGGACTTTTTCACTTCCGATCTTTCAATAACTTCAAATCTACATGCTTGTTCATTTGAAACAAATGGTCTCCCTTCCAACAACGCTGCCATCTCTATTGCATCTTCATCACTTTCATAAATTTCTTCTTCTTGAATGATGCTTCTCTCTAATGGATCTCCTTGAGCATTTTCCTGAAAAGCATCTTCCACAACCCGATCAAGTGTATCAATCATGAAACAAGAATCATCATGTTGTGATGCATGATTTAGTGCATTTGACATATTAAAAACAACTTTTTCATCCCCAGCTTTTAAAATCAATTTTCCTTGTTGAACATCTATCATGGCTCCACCTGTAGCCAAGAAAGGTCTACCTAATATGATGGGAACTTCAAAATCTTCTTCCATGTCAAGCACTACAAAATCAACTGGAAAAATAAACTTATCCACTTTCACTAAAACATCTTCAATGATTCCCCTTGGATATTTAATGGACCTATCAGCCAATAACAAAGACACTCTAGTAGGTTTTGGCTCACCTAATCCAAGTTTAGCATAAACTGAATATGGCATTAAGTTTATACTTGCACCCAAGTCACACAAGGCTTTACTGATAGGAAGTTTTCCTATTGTGTATGGAATGGTAAAACTACCAGGATCTTTCAATTTTTGAGGAAGTTTGTTTTGCAAAATGGCTGAACATTCCTCATTTAAACAAACAGTAGACACATCCTCAATTTTCCTTTTGTTTGAAAGAATGTCTTTCAAAAACTTTGCATATGAAGGCATTTGTTGTAATGCATCTATAAATGGAATATTGATATGCAATTGCTTGAAAAGTTCAAGAAATTTACCAAATTGTTTATCAAGCTTGTGATGCTTGAGCCTATCTGGATAAGGAACTTTTGGCTTGTAAGGTTGAACTTTTTCAGCTTCTTCCTCTTTGTCCTTCTCTTGAATCTCTTCTTTCTTTTCTTCTTGCACATCATCTTCCTTTTGTTGAACTCCAGTCTTAATTCCTTTTTGACCCACTTCCTCAAGTTCTTTTCCACTCCTTAAAGTGACAGCTTTGACTTGCTCTTTTGGATTAGTTTCTGTGTTGCTGGGAAAAGTGCCCTTTTGCCTTTCGGTCATCATCTTTGCCAATTGCCCAATCTGATTCTCCAAATTCTTCAATGAAGCCTCTTGGTTGTGCATTCTTTGATTCGTGGCTAACATGAATTTAGCCAAAATATCTTCCGTAGTTGGCTTCTTCTCACTTTGCTCAAATCCAGGTGGAGGTGGTTTTGGAGCATTTGGCGCACTCCAATTGAAATTGGGATGATTCCTCCATCCAGAGTTGAAAGTGTTGGAATATGGATTGTGATTCCTTTGAGGCCTTTGAAAGTTTCCAACATAATCCACATGTTCTGGTTGAAATGGATTTCCGGTTTCACAATCAATATTCCTATGATCACCACCACAAAAATCACAAATCACATTACTTATGCTAGTGCCCATATGGTCAATCTTCTTATTCAGCAATTCCATTTGGGTTGTTAGAGATGCTATCACATCCACATTGTTCACCCCTGAAGCTCTCCTATTAGACCTCTCTGATTGCCATTGGTAGCTATTAGTTGCCATTTCATCAATCAAGTTGAAAGCATCAGTTGGCCTCTTGTTACATAGGCTACCTCCCGCTGCGGCATCCAAAATGGCTTTAATAGCATTTGTCAACCCATTATAGAGTGTGAACACTTGCATCCAAACTGGCAAACCATGATGAGGAACCTTTCTCAAAAGATCCCTATATCTTTCCCAAGCTTCATTAAGTGACTCTTGATCCATTTGAATAAATGTGGTGATGTCATTCCTCAACTTCGCTGTTTTGGAAGGTGGAAAGTATTTGGTGAGAAACTTTTCAACCATCATTGTCCAAGTAGTGATTGAACCTGGAAGCAATGAATTCAACCAAGCCTTAGCTCGATCCCTCAACGAAAATGGAAAAAGGCGAAGTCTGATTGCATCCTCCGTCACTCCATTGTGCTTGAAAGTATCACAAATTTGCAAAAAATTTGTCAAATGAGCATGTGGATCCTCACTAGGCAAACCTCCAAATTGGACTGAAGTCTGAATCATTGTGATTATTGCAGGCTTGATCTCAAAGTTGTTGGCTTGAATAGGAGGTCTAGAAATGCTTGAAGTCAACTCCTCCATATTTGGCCTAGCATAATCCATCATAGTCCTTTGTTGAGGACCTTGCTCTTCCGCCATGATTAGCTTCACAAGTTTCTTTGCTTCCTTTGTGCTTTATTCCTAAAATG
The DNA here is from genome assembly GCA_900491605.1 of Calamus simplicifolius. NCBI lineage: Eukaryota > Viridiplantae > Streptophyta > Magnoliopsida > Arecales > Arecaceae > Calamus > Calamus simplicifolius. The sequence continues at coordinate 305,803 of UESW01004612.1, read as the reverse complement.
GAAAGTTCTTTCAATCTCCGAATCAAATTCGAATAAGTCTTCTTTAAGCCCCCGAGTTGGGTTCAAAGACAACTCGAAACCTGAGCCTGAGCCCGAGCCCAAAACCCATTGGGCCAAAACACTGGGCCACTTTGATTTTGGCCTAATTTTAGCAATTTATTTTACAAAATTATTTGTTTAAACATACTGATTATTTGCTTAGACTATATTAAAGCATGTATAAAATGGTTGTTTGCTTAGATAGTAAATACATGGATTCAATTTTGTATAAACTAGAATTAAATGAAGATTCAGCCAATCCAACCTAGAGCCCCATAATCGGGCCTACTTCAGGCTTCATAATTGGGCCCCAATTGGGCTTGAGTTTGGGCTAGGCCCAGGCCTAGCCAATCTTCTATCCGAGGCCAGCTCGAAATTAATATGGGCCTCGATTTTGAACTCAGGCCTGGCCCAAAGTTTAGAAAACTCTGGCCTAAGCCTGGCTCAAAGTTAACCTAGCTCGAGGCCACTTCTAGCCCTAATTTCAATCAAAACTTGGCCAAAACTGATGAAATCAAAAATCTTGGTCAATTTTGGACTAGGCTTGGCCAAAACAAATTGGTTTAGTTTAGTCCAAAACATCAAAAATTGATGGAAAGGTTACCTATTGGGAAATAAATTCAAGGCATGCATGAACCCATCCACACATACAATATAGATAATGTATAAAAGAATGTTGAGTATCTAAAAGGAGCTGCAACTGTCCATAGAGTCCTCTTTATGTTTTTCATAAATTAAAAATGTCTTGATTAATGAGATCAGAGAAACAAATCTTAAGGGGGCGTTTGGTAGCAGGTAATCTATCCAGATTACCGATAATTTAAAAGGGCCCCACCGAATAACCATGTTTGGTATATATTTTGAATGGCAATTTATCCTGTAGTGGTAATCTGGATTACCACTGATTACCTCAGGGAGAGGTGGTTATCTACATTACCGGCTATGTTGTAATCTAATAATTTTTTTTTGACAAAATTGCCCCTACCTCTTTTGTAAAAATAAAATTATCCATTCCTCCAAACAAAATCATTCCCTTCTTTTTCTCTCTTTTCTCCTGTCTCGCCGTCGTTATCTCTTTTCTCATATCTTCAAACAAAAATAAACTGTCGTATTATTCGTCCATAGAAAAGAAAAATATAGAATAGAAAAAAAAATTAAACAAAAACAAAAAATATAGTTATAAGAAAATTCTAATTGAAAAAATGAAAAAAATTAATTACTATTTTTTAATTTTAAAAAAAATTAATAAAATTAATTAAAAATTTTAATTAAAAATTAATTAATTAAAAATTAAATTAAAAATTAAATTAAAAAATTAAATTAAATTTAAGAATTACTTTTTTTATTTTTTTTAATTAATTTTTAAATTTTATTTTTTAAAATATTAAATTAATTAATTAAATTAATTTTTAATTTTAAAAATAATTTTTTATTTTTTAAATTAATTTTTTTTTTTTTTTTTTTTTTTTTTTTTAATTTTTTAATTTTTTTTTTTTTTTTTAAATTATTTTTAAATTGATTTTTAATTAATTTTATTTAATAAAATTATATTTTTATTTCTTAATTAATTTTTATAACAAAATATTAAAAATGAATTATTTTTAAAATATAATAAATAAACTATGATAATTGAAAGTTTAAGAATCAAAAAAAAATGAATAAATGTTTAAAGATTAAAAATATATTTTAATCTTAAAAAATAAATCTAGTATCTTCTACTTATATAAATATTTTGATTTAGGGGTATTTTGGGGTATTTTAAAAAATTTAATAGATTTGATTTAGTATATGAATTTGATTTAGAAGTATTTTGGGAATTTGATGTTATATGACTGGTAATCTGTTTGTCATACCAAACATAAACACAGTAATCAATATTATTGTAACATTACCTATGTATACCAAACACAATAAGCAACATTACTGGCAATCCATCCAGTGGTAATCTATCTTATAGGTAATCCACGTTACCATTCAGGATTGTTGGCATTGCACCAAACACAACCTAAATAGTTATCATTGAAGGAAGCAGTAGGGGATGATGGTTCACAAATCAATTGATCAAAATAAAGTAAAACAAATGCCAACTTGAGGTACATGCCAGATCAACAGAACTGTCCAATTAGCAACAAGACTTCTAAGCTATCTTCTTTGATGTCATGGTTATAGTACCAAAAGTACAGAAAAGGATTTCTAAAAAGCTCAACATGAGGAGTGAGTGGTGGTGCACCTTAACGTATGGAGCTTGCTATGAGTAGATTCTAACACACAATTCAAAGAGTCAATTCTAGATGAATGAAACAAGGGTTATCAACAAATAAAAAAGGTAATTAAAAGTGAAAATGGAAGATGCAGACATATGTTCAGTCTGTAACTACAGAGCCAGAATAATGTTGTCACTTTTAAACTACAACAATGAATAATAAAAGCTGGCCAAACAATGAAAACAGAAATGTCTAAAAGTTTCCTAAAAAATATATACATACTAGTTACATATTATATGCGAGGAATGATTTAGATTCTCTGCTTCACCTTAAGCTATTAAAAGAATTAAATATTATCTACTAACCGTTGATGTTGTAGCATTGATCTATGTAAAGCAAGGAAAATGCGAGTACTTCCAACAATTTCCTGCATTATATATATATATAAAAGAAGATTTATCACACCATATGTAACAGTAAGCTTATGAATGTTTAAAAAATAAGAGTTCAAAAATAATATTTGATTTCTAACAATTTATAATTGAACAAAAATACATTTAAAAGGATAATATTTAATGTTTGAAAACTGAGATTAATGAAGCAAATCCTTCAGCTTTTAGACAAGAATTCACAATGCTAAGAGGAACAACTTATGAACAATGGTCTCAACAGAAAGCTCCCTTTGGTAGACATAATTTGAACGGTAGACATAATTTGAACAAACAGTCTCTGCAGCAAAATATATGGAGGCTTAATCTAAAGTGACTAAGCCATTTACAATATCATCTTAAAGTGAACTTCAACATTTAAAAAAACAATCAATGATATAAACCAAGGTCCACAAAACTGATACCATACCAAAACATTACCAGTTTGCTATGGTATCGGCTGGTCTGGTGTGGTACATATCTAGCATTGAGAAAGAGTGTCTTTTTTTCACTTTCAACCATTCAGCACCGGACAATACAGATTGGTACCCAGCAATACAGGTCAGTTTGAATCCATTCGTTTGATACCAAATTCAAACTCAATATTGTACTAATAATGGTACAGTACAGTTGGTACAGCTAACCTTGATAAAAATACTAAAGACATTTCAAATCAGATGGCAAAACAAGTTGTCTTCTAGCTCTCCTAAGCTTGAACTAAATCATGTAATTCCAGTTAGACTAGTTACCCTACACATTCCTTCCTCAGATGATAGCTCACTTTGAGACTTCTAGGTGCATTCTCTACTCAATAAGCACTAACGAAATATACTGATTTTGGATGAGAATGCCCAACCACAATTTATTGCAATAGCGCACAACAAAAAAAATGTCTTTGCTGTCCTCTTCCAAACAGACATTGACAACTTAAGGACTATCCATCTAAGCCCAAGATCCCACATTAAAGACCAAATCTGAATTTGGCCAAATCAACCATCTTAAACAAAGCAGAAAGAAGGTTCAAAAAGGCCACAGTGGGTGGGCTACCATGGGCCCAAGTCTTGAGGGAAAAGGTTCTATAAGTTGTGGTTGGGTTTGATCCGGGGGCTAGACTATAGGTGGGATTGGGTTTGCAAGGGCCAAGGGCAACCAAATGGCAATGTAGAATTGATTGCAACAGGTTGCTGTGGCATGTAAGGTGGATAAGCTGCAACAGTCATGGCTATAAACGCCAGCCTTCTAGCCTTTGCTGCAGAGATGGGGCTCCCAAGCAGCAGGAGCCGATACATGGGGAGCTAAAGAGAGGCAAAATAGGGTTGTCTATCATATCAAATCAATACATTTTTCTTTTCAGAAAGGCACGTGCTCTTATCTCCCTCTAGAACATGTCTAGAGAGTGAGGGACATGCAAATGCACCTAACAAAAGAAGGGTGTATGCACAACTCCCTTGCAGATGAATGACTATAAATCAAGCTTTGGCTGAACTACAGGTGACACAATCGTGACCCAAATTCATATGTGGCTGCAGTATTGGCACCGGAGCTTTCACCTGAAATCCTTCGCCCCAATCACTACCACAAATAAGGATTGTTTCCCGCTATCAACCCTATTGATAGCACCACCTTTGCATTTCATTCACCAAGCAGCCGCTAGATTTTTTATCACCTAAAGGTATGTTGTTTACCATATGAGCATAATTTACAAAAGAGAATCACTAATCATTCCTTAAGTCTTTTGCACTTGATGCATCATGTTGTTAAATGTTCATGACCACAATTTCATCAAAGCGATTAACATTCTTGTGAGCAGCACACTGAAACACTGCCAAATCCATGAGCAAAATTTTAAGCTTTAATCAAAATAAAGGGCAGCATTCTCACCTCATCAGTTGGAAAAACAAATGTTGATGGCCTCAGATTATGATAATCTTTCAAGCAATCCAATGGCTTGAATCCTAAAAGGTGAAGCTGACTGTCTGAAACTTTCTTTATCTCAGACAGTTCATCCACAGAAAATTTTATGATTTCACTGCAAAAATGTAAGAGTACAAGGCAAAATAACTAATTCAGAAAAATCAGCTTATTAAATAAAATCATACTCTTAACTAGGTGGAATTGATGAATATCAGCATTTGGTTATACCAGCATACAAAAGATCCTAAGTGATCCTAAATGATGAATACCAACATCTAGTGTATGACAGTGATCTTATCAACCATGCAAGTTTGGATTAAGTGGGTCCACTAAAAGAAGATTGTATTTTTAACAAGTGAAACCTCATGATTGAGACACAAAAGAATATGTATAATTTCCAACCTCATGGTTGTGAGACAGAATATGGATAATTTCCAGGGATGCCTTTTATGTTTATATCTGGCTCCCAAGTCACATGAGATGGATAAATGGTCCCTTCACTCAAATAAACTACATGTGATGGACGGATGGTCCCTACACCGGAATAAACTATATTTTTCATACTAAAAGAACTCCTAAACATTGTTCTCCATGCACAATCAATCTTTGCCAGCATAGGTCATGAACACTTGAAAACTAAGGAAAAACGGTTGAAGGAATCCAACTACCAAAGGCTTTAGGTGGGAGAAGGCTTTGGCTCTTAGTAGCCAAAAAGCTTCTGCCTTGGGTACTGCATCCACTTCAACATATTTCCACATACTCACTCTAGCACCTACCTGTTAAGTGCTTCTTAATTCCTTTTTTTTCTAATAGACTCACTTCGCTGCACCCACAACTGAATCCACTCACAGACATACGCAAACTCCTATTTCAAGTAATTTCAAGTAACTAAGGTCTAACATCTTTTGCGACCATCAAGGTAATTGATAAAAAGCAAAGCAATAATCATATCAATGAAGGAATTGTTGAAAGAGTGGTAATAATCCCACATCAGATAGGGAAGGGATCTATACTCCTGGACCCGTCCATCTACTAGCTTAAACTTTTGGCCCAGACTTTCCATCCTCAAAAGAAGTCTAACTTATTAACTTGTGATACAAAAATGGCAAACAATTAGGACAAAATGTATAAAAATGTAACATGTAAACATGCACTGCAATAAGTGCAATTTCATGGAAACAAATCCCAAGCTATGAATACCAACTTCTTGTAAGGGTGAAAACATTTACGCGGCTCCCGAAGTAGAGCTCCAGTGTCTGCACATATAAAGGACCTTTCTGTCTGCCAAACAAACAAACTAACATCTGTTACCACAGAATAGCCTAAAGAGAAAGAAAAGAAGAAGAAGAAGAAGAAGAGATACTTATGGTAATGCTTAGAAATGTTTTTAGATGTGTTTTTACTTCAAGTAACCACAAAATGTATTTTTGAGTATGTTCAAGTGATTATAAATTCCAGCATACAAGCTAGTGATGCAAGAGTACGATTCAAAATATATATAGTGAGAGACATCTTGTATATCTCTACGTGTATACAAATATGGCATGGTTAAAGATTGCTTAATTTTTTAAGTTTTAAACAAAATATACGGTACCTCATTCTAAATGATACAATTCTTCATCAAAATAGGCAGCATTGAATATTTAGATTTTAGGATAGTACCTTGATTAAATATGACTCATGAATAAAGATATTATCTATAAGATAGAACAATAAAATTATTATCTAAAGTTTTAAATCTTATGGAATAAAGCCATCTCATGGAATAGGATGCATCGTTGTCCTATCTCGCACTAATATAAAGGACCTTTCTGTCTGCCAAACAAACAAACTAACATCTGTTACCACAGAATGGCCTAAAGGGGAAGAAAAAAGAAGAAGAAGAAGAAGAAGAAGAAGAGATACTTATGGTAATGCTTAGAAATGTTTTTAGATGTGTTTTTACTTCAAGCAACCACAAAATGTATTTTTGAGTATGTTCAAGTGATTACAAATTCTCAAGTTTCATTCTTCTGTAATGCATCCATTTCTGCCTCCATAACAAGACTCCATTCTTTCTTTGATAATGCTTTAGACAATGAATTAGGAATAGAAATTGTGTTTAAAGTTAAAAGAAAACTTCGATGGTTTTGGAAAAACCTCTCAAAAGATATAAAGTGTGATAATGGGTATAGAGGTCTTTTGATGCATTCTCGGATTTCTTTTCTCACAACAATAGGTAGATCCTGATCAAGGTTAGGAGGCTCGAGACACGGTGGTTCAGAATCAGCAATAGGTAGATCTTGATCAAGGTTAGGAGGCTCGGGACGAGATGGTTCAAGATCGAAAAGAGGATAATCTATTTTGGTGTAGAATCCAAATTTGCTTCACTTATTGTTACCTCATTTCCAGAGTTTGGTTCAGAAAGTTGTTCTTGCCTTGTAGTCATGATGGGATCTCTTTTCCTTGCATACACTTGATCAAACCGGAACGAATCAAAGATTTTACCATCTTCTTTCCTTTTTTTCTTCCAAGTCTGAGGAATTGACTCTTGATATTTAGATTTGGATGGCTCAAATGGGGAGGATGTATTTAGTGGTGAAAAATTTGGCTCTTTATCTTCAAGTATAGGTAACTCCCCCTGAAGATAAGGAGTAAAAAAATATGACTTATTTTTAACAAATGTAACATCGGCTGAGACAGAGTTTCCTAGTGGGTGGATAATAACATTTATAATTCTAAGTAGAGGAGTACCCTACAAAGACATACTTAAGAGCTCAAGGATCTAACTTCCCTCGATTATGACTATGAATATGAACAAAAGATGTACATCCAAAAATTCGAGTAAGATTAAAGGTGGATCATATGTCAAGATAGAATTTAGATAAGACCTCCAATGGACTTTGAAACCCCAAGATCCTGAAAGGAATTCTATTTATGACATAAGCTAACGAGAGTACAGCTTCTTTCCAATATAATTTTGGTACATTTTGTTGAAACAATAAGACTCTAGTGCACTCAAGAAGGTATCGGTTTTTTCTTTCCGCCACTCTATTTTGTTGTGGAATGGTGATACAGGATGATTCATGTATGATTCCTTCTTTTTGAAAATAAGGGATTAAGGTCTGATTAAAGTAATCACGAGCATTATTCGAGCAAAAGTTCTTTATCTTAGTACCAAACTGGTTTTAAATCATTGCATGAAAGATAGGAAAAATATGACTCACATCAGATTTATTTTTGAGTAAATAGATCCAAGAGACTCTTGTACAATCATCAATAAACGTCACAAACCACTTAAATCCTGAAATGTTTGGAATAATTGATGGTCCCCAAATGTCACTATTGATTAAGAAGAAAGGAAAAGAAGATCTTTTATTACTGATTGAAAATGATACACGAGTGTGTTTTGCATACTCATAAGCATCACAATGAAAAAACAGAATATCAAATCCTTTGAACAAAGAGGGAAACATTAGTTTCAATGCTAGAAAAGGCACATAACCTAAACGCCTATGATGTAACCAAATGACACCTTTATTGGAAGAGAAAGATGAGCTAGATAAAGCAGATTTATTCAATTTTGGTTGACTTAATGCATCTAAGTAATAAAGTCCATTATGCTCCTTAACAAATCCAATCCTCCTTCCCGAAACCTAGTCCTGAAATTCACAATAAGAAGCATTGAATATAACAAAGCCATTTAGATCTTTGGTAAGCTTTTGTGTGAAAACCAAATTTGTGGATAATTGAGGGACATGAAGAATATTTTTAAGAACCAATTTTGGGGTAATTTGGACATCTCCTACTCCTGGTATTCTGGTTGTAAAACCATCAGCAACGACAATCTTTTTATTGCTAGGACAAGGATTATAAGTTTTAAATTTATTTGAAATATGGGTCATATGGTCTGTAGCATCGAGTCAAGTATCCAGGCATTCCTAAACTTATTACCTAGAGCATTTAATCCAAGAGAGATTAGAGCCTTATCCGAAAGCTTTAATGAACACATATCCTGATTCATCAGCTGAGGATTGCTATTTGTTGCCAATTTTTTAATAGTTCCCAACAGTCCTTTAAGCGTTTCAATTTCCTCCATAGTTAAATATGTAGCATCCGTCATGGTTGAAAAAGGACCAAAAATAGTTGGGAATAAAGACAAAATAAAGATGAAAAAAATCAACGATTAAGGCTAAAGAGAATGATGAAGAAACTAGCGATTAAAGCTGGAATAGAGAGAGGTTGAATCGGCGATGAAGGCCACCAATAAGTCGGCAATGAAGGACGAGAAAAAGCAGGCAAAAACTTGGTAATGAAGGCCAAAAAAAAAATTTCAGCGGTGTGAAACCTTAGGCTCTGATACCATGTGAAAAAAAGGCTTGAGAATTTTATTATATATGTATGAAAAAATTTATAATTCATTCTACTCTATATATACAACTTTCTATTAAACTAAATAAGAAAAAAAATTTAGCTAATTCCCTTAACTTTAGGGATAGATATCCTAATTTCTTCCATATTATTGACCCTGATTTCCTTCACTAAACTTGAAAAGATTATTGACCATGATTTCTTCCACTAAACTTGAAAAGATTATTAACCATGATTTTCTTCAGATTATTGTTCCTGATTTCCTTCACTAAACTTTCCTAAAAATCCTTCTAAGATTGCTCATCCGAAATTTTCTACAAAAACCAGACACAACAAAGATTAAAATTCGAATCACTTGACACATGCAGAAAATGATCTTAAAATGGCAAAGTAACAACTAATAAAAGAATAATTCAAAGCAGCAATATAAATGATATCATTTAGAAAATACAGATAGGGAATTTGTACAATAGAAACCGGCATATTTCATAGATACCATGGCATCAATCAATGGGCTTATATGGACATCAAATTGTACCTATCTCACTTGCACATCACATCAGTGATTTCCCACTTTGGATTATAGGTGTAAAGGCACATAAGGGAATGTTGTTCCCTAACAATGGATGTTTGCTCCACCGACATTGCTTTAGTCCAATGAAAAATGGACGAAAGAAAAACATAAGTGCCCTACTCTCATTATTGCAGAAACCAAATTTTATGCAGTTAAACCTACTAAATGAAGAAGATATCAATATAATCTGTACTCTACATTTCAGATGTCTTACAAAGCATACCATAAGAAGCAATACAGCCGATCATCTAAGATGATCCGAAAATTCTACACCAATACTCAGAGCTCCTTCCAATCCTCATATTGAACGGCTGTATTATATAATCCTTGAAAATAGTATTATCCAATGTACCTACATGTTGCATATATCAAGATCTGCAAATTGTGAGAAGAACCATACCAGTACATTACTGGTTTGTTATGGTACAAGTTGATACAATACAATACACACCTCGGACAGACAGGATGCTAATATTTTTTCACTCTTAATCATAATACTTCTCAAAATCAGGCAGTGTACGTCAAAATTGGGCGGTACAAGGTAATTCCACTCAGTTCAGGCTGATTCAATTTATAGTGAATCAAGCCCCAGTACTGTATCGGTACAGTATAGTACAGCCAACACAGGTTAGTATGGCAGACCTTGGCATATATTATAGTTAATAAAAAATACTTCAGATGGCCAGTTAAGACTAATTTTATTTTAGCATTTAACTTTTAGACAATATCATGAAGATAAGATGAAAGATTTTTTCGTTTCTCTTTCAGGAAAACCCACTTGCACTAGAAATCTAGAATGTGCAGACATATACATTCAATTCTACTTGAACACATTAATTTCTCAGCAAACCAAAATTCACAAAATACATTAACTTCCATTTTATCATTGCATTTTAATTGACACATAAAAATAAATAAATAAATAAATTCAATTTACAACTTAATGAAGTTAAAACTGGTAGAGCAGGATTAAATAAGGCTGTGTGGCACCAAACACAATTGTATTTAAAAATATTACTCTCACCTTTAATGGAAGATTAGTAACAGAATCAAGCCACATTATTGACCCTAAAAAGAACAAAATAACAAACTCAATTAGTTGTATGAACATCTAGAAGAACAAAGTAAAACATCTTAAGGAATTTTGTCTTTGTAATACCTCACTAAAAACTAAGAAACCACTGAGATACTGGTAATGGATATACCTGATGAGGTAGGCGGATAAGAGCATACGTATTCACTTCAAAACAGATATCATTTGCAATATAGAATCTGATGGTTTTGACCTTGCGCTTCTTAAACATTCTTTTCCTCAGCTGATCTGTCATATCTTCCAGTCTGATATACATAGAACCACCAAATCAAACAAAGGAAAGAGTAAGATCAGATCTAAACAAAGATGTCATGTGATAGCAAAATTAGGAATGTAGATAATGAATTACTTATAAAAGGGCAAACCATTCTCAGCCAACTCTGTAGTTCAAACCTTCAATTAGATATCTGATCTAGAAATTAGCATTAATGTAAACCACAAGCATGCCTACAATTCCACTTCATGTATTAGCCGCAAAGCAGCCAAATGCATAAAAATGGCACTAGTTTTAAGTGGCTAGTAGTTGAGACAAAAGGCTGCCAAAGTTCAGCAATGAAACACAAGCATACTCATGCATGAATAAGCAACCAACCAGCTGCCAGAGTTCAGCAATGAAATATAAGCAACTCATGCATGAACAGGCAACCCAACCAGCCTATAGGTGTCAAACAAGCCAGGCCGACACAACCCGCAACATTGAGGAACAGCCTAGCACAACCCATAGCCCAACCAGGTCAAGCCATGCCAGGCCATTGCACGGCCCACAAGCTAGCCCGCCGAATGGCTTGCATGCTGACCCAACTATTATTTTTTAATATATTTAATATTACAAATATTTTTTAATATTTTAAACATGAAAAATATATTTAAATATTTTTAATGCCGTGCCATGGGCTGTGCTATGCCTGGCCCATGTGCCTAGGTCATGCCAGCCCAATAAACGTGCTGTGCTTGCCCAGCCCACATCCTCCCAGGCTAGCTGCTGCTGGGAGTAATAGATCAAGTTCCAATAAAATCAACCAATAAACTAACTGCGGCTGAAAGTCATGCCTTTATCAAGTTTGATACCAAACTAAATTCATACAGCACAATTTGATACAGACCTATGGATGCATGCTAGGTTCTAATATATTGTTGTTATTAACAAGAATACAAGCTATTATGGAAAAAGGGATCCTACATAGCGCAAGAGCTATCTTCTAAAGTAAAGCAAGCAAGAAACTTTTCCCATTGAAAATTAAACTAGGGGAGCAACTTAGTTATAAAATATGTTCCAGGATTGTAAATTACTGCAGGCATGCTCAATACATATGGCATGGATCCATGGGCCATGAAGGCTTGTAGAGCTAATTTTGGTTGGGCCTACCACATAGGGATTATAACCCTCTAAAGGGCATTTGTGACACCAACAGATTGTATGACCAACAGAGGCCTACATAGCTGATTTGGTTGGGGCCTACTTCATAGAAATCGTAAGGTTTTCTAAATGAGAGAAGGCCAGGAGGCCTTTGTGACTGTTATTTTGGTCTTTTTATTACTCATGTAAGCTATTTTAGGGTCTGTTTAGATCTTTGGAGGGAAAGAAATGAAAAGAAAAAGGGAGGAGAACAGAGGGTAAGGAAGGGTTGTTACCCTCTCCTTGTTTGGAAAGAAGGGAAGGGAAAAGGAAGGTCATTATATCCATTTTGTTTGGATAAAGAGGGAGAAGAAATGAGGAAAAAAGTTATATTTATGAATCATAAATATATCTTTTATTACAAGAAAAATTCAAAGTAATTTATAAGGATAGGAACTGGAAAGATAAGACAAAAATTATAAACCACTATAAACCATTTTCCTCCCCCTCTTTACCCACCAATTTAGGGGGTAAAGAAATCTACTCCTGAGAGAAAATGGAGGGGAACGGATAAAATCCTCTTCCCCTCCCCCTCCTCCTTTTACCTTTTTTTCCAAACAAAGGTTTTTATTACCTTTCTCCTCCCCTCCCCTCTGTCTGCAAGCCCAACAACCCCCCCCCCCCCCCCCCCCAACCACAAAAATCCAAATAGACCCTTAGATAGAAGGAGAGTCTAACTAAAATGCCCAAATTCATTATTAATTTATACAAAATTAACAAATTTTTGGAGACCTCAATAACTTTCAAGCAACAAAGACATTTTCTAGAATGCATACTTTTCACCTGCAGAGGGCAAAAACTGGGATATCTCAACACCTTCCAATCCAAGGAGTTCCTGCAATAGCAAATACAATAATTGTACTGATGTAAATGGATCCATATCCAACATCATTTGATCGAAGAACGCATTAGATATAGTTTGAAAGAGGTTTAACATACAGCATAAAAAATGGACACATTGAACTCTTCGTTGGGCCTACTCAAGGGAAGAAGTTCAATTAAGATGCCAAGGTCTTGTGCATCCTAATGGACATGTAAAATCTGAAATTATTAGAATAATGTTGGTATGGAAAAAACTAAGTCACAAAAACAAATGTTTTTGCATGCATGCATTCATGCATGTGTCTATCCACAAAAAAGCAGAAGTACTTTTGCACGTTGTCGCGTTGTCCTAATCATGTCTGTTTTTGTTGCCCCTGTTATACTCCCAAACGGGTCGTCTTCATTAGTGAATAGTAGAATTCGCTTGCTCACAGACTTTGCAGATCTGAGAAATTTAAATCAAATAACAAGAATACAAGATTTAATTAGCAGAGGCATCTGGCACAGTTAAAAAACAGGATGATTAGTGATGGTGACTGGGACATTGCAAGGAAGAAGAGAGTGCAAATCCTACCCCTTGCGCAACAGTGCCTGTGCAACCCACAGAGCATTGTATAAAGAATTCTCTCGTGATCCAGAAACAATACCATATCGACTCCCGATATTGCTCATGAATGTATCTGTATGTGTTCATAATCAAGGTTTGACTCCTCATGAAAATAACATTCAGAATATTCATGTAATTCATTATTTCTATATTATTAATAAGAATGATTTTTTTCTTAAGAAAAAGTATATGTTTCTCAATGAAAAAGATGCATATCAATTCGGTTCTTTGGAAATTGTAATAGAGAAAATGTATGAATTGCAGAACCGCTTGCTAAATGTAATATGAACAACTGACTGTGATTTTCTACCAGACATTAGGGCTGCAAATGGTTTGGACCAATCCATCAACTTAACCCGGTTATGCCCAGTCCTACCTGGTATTTCAGACCATTCAGGTCTCCATATGAATATGGCCTATTCACAAAATTGGGTCACATCTGATACATATGTTTTCTTACCCAACTCAGACCTGAGCCAACTTATGCACTCAGCTCAACTCATTTAAGCCCTTTCCCAACTACATAAGGTCGGCTACATGAATTTGCATTCTCCACTGCTCTATTCAGGACTAAGACGACACTCAAATTATAAATTGTTATATCTTTTTTAATTATTTTTATCCATGTTAGTTTAGGTCTACCTCTACCTCTATCATTACTATGGACTATTAAAAGATCACTCTTTCTAACTAGAGCATCTAAAAATTTTCGTTGTATATATCCAAACCACCATAATCGATTTTTTCTTATTTTATCTTCAATTAGGGCTACTCCTATCATTTCTAGTATATGTTTATTTCTAATTCTATCTTTTAAAATTTTACCATATATCCATCCTAACATGCACATTTATGTTACACTTAATTTATTCACATGTTGTTTCAGTATTGCCCAACACTCTGTTCCATATAGCATAGCTGGTTTAATAGTGATTTTATAATTTTTTTTTTAATTTTAATGGGATGCATCGATCATACAATACTTCTGAAGCATTCCTTCACGTAATCCTGCTTTAACTCTATGATTCACATCTGCATTTATTTCACCTTTTTACTGGATAATTGATTCCAAATACCTAAATTTTTCACTCCTTAATATTTCTTGGCTTACAATCTTCATTCTCTTCATTTGTATTTCTACTTCAACTAAAATTACATTTCATGTAATTGGTTAAAGAATAGATGACCCAGCCCAGCCCTATCTAGTCCAATTAGACTCGGACACAAAAACTCTATGATGTTGTCACCACTAAACCCTCCTTCACTCACCCTGTGGCCTTGCACATTGTGTAATATGCCTTCTTATTTGCAGTCGAAGGTGCAATTAAGGTAGAATCATACTCATGTCCGTAGCATTAGGGTCAATAATCCACACTACTTCCCATTTTTACTCCCCTCCTTTTACTGTACATGCTGTTATCATTCTTTTCTGAGCATAGAATGAATTGTCTATGTACTATTTATATTTGAACTCAAATCTAGACAAATCTAGACAAACCTCGCTCCATGAACCTGAACCAACTCGGTTAGTCAACAGCTTAGGTCCACATCTAAAATCATGACCCAAAAGTTCCCGTTCAGTTCATGCCTGGCCCAACTGCAGGTCATGCCTGGCCCAAATGCAGGCTTACTGAACATGAAGAGGTCCGTCGATGTTTTTTAGCTTAAGAATATTTTACTTGAATCAAATACTGGCACTAAAAATTCAAAATTTTAATGGCTTTTTGCACTTGATTATAATGTTATGTTATTTGACATTGCCCTTGTTTAATTATCATCTGAGCCATAACATCAGGCTTGCTTATTATCTAATTCTGGCAACCCTTATTTTTCATGTGATACATTAGTATTGCATATGAACAGTCTCCATCAGATTCAGTACCATAAAGATTTCTCAAGGACGTACTTGAACGAGGGTGAATTTGAAAGATGGGAAGACCACCTCTTTAGCAAATGTACACATTGTTAGTGGCTTTGGACAATGTCTCTAGTTTAAACAAGAGGAAACAATTATACATAGCTCATCAAATGAGATGGTCTAAGGACAAAATAGGAAAACAAAAGAAACAATAGATGTGACACCCTAATAGTTGCACAAGAATTTCAGCTGAATCTACCAAGTGAACCATCTGAGAATCATCTCTTATGGTTGTCTACCTAACGAACTTTTGACTATATCTAAAGGTTACAAAAACTCAACAGGACTTTGGTCTGCTGGCTAGCACCTCTCTTTTTGGCAAGCTCTCTTCTTGGCAAGCTCTCGAAACCAGCATAGGAAACCATACTACTTTATTAACCCATCGGCATGGTATAGAGCACACCCCATTCCGAGACAGGTTCCTTGCACTTTTTTATCACACTCACTATGGTGCCACTCAAAATCAAGTGATACAAGTCATTATTTGGCAGTACAGAGTGATTCCACTAGGTTTGGACCTATATGGACCAATTTCACTCACATACCATAAGACATGGAACAAGTTAGTGTAACAGACCTTGCTCCTTCGTGCTTATAGAAGAGGTTCCAAGTTCAACTAAGAAAGGTGGCAACCCCCACAGCTCTTCTCAAAGATAAAAAATATACATCTAAAGGTTAAAAACCAGCATGCAATTTTTCTAAAATTTAACCATTGTGACTTGAGAAAAAGGATCAACAATCTTTTGATATCTTCATGCAACAAACTTTAGACACAATTGTTAGAATAAAATATAATTTATTTGTAATGATTACCTTCAACACAGGAGAACTCTTTAATTAACCTTGCTGTTGGCCTATCAAGACAGTCTCTGTCCAGAACATTGAAGACATAAACACCATTTAAATCTTGTAAGTTCTTCTTTTCCTTCTGCAAGAAGTAGAAAGCACTACTTGTGATGTGTCTACAACAAGAAATACAACGTCTCAGGAACAGAAATGCATGCAGCCAAGTAGTTCAGATTATGAAGAACAGGAGATCACCACAGAGGTATAAAACTATAGATGCAACCCATCAATTGGTGATATGCAAAAATATCAAGTAGATATGTTTTATGATTCCATGCAATTATTCAAAGTACATAAAAATTAAAAATTAATAGACCAGCTTATAACTGTCATAATTACTCAGTAGAATCAAGAAATTCCATGTTGTTATAATTACACAATAGAATCAAGAAATTCCCCCTACTTTCTGATATTAAACTTTCTTCTCCTCTATTCAATCCATGTCTACATGGTTTACAACCAAGGATTTTCCATAGACCTCACAGATTCCCATATATCAACATTGCACTCATGAGGACCCAAAGCCAATTGCAACAGCCAGATAAGCCAATATCTAGACCTATTTTGATCACAGAGGCCAGCCTTTTTTCGCAAATTGACTATGGCAAAGGCAGGAACTTCAGTAAGGGGAAAAAATGTTGTTACTCAGTTGATGAATATTGAACTTTAATAGCAATCTTCTCTTATCAAAAATAAACATAAAATATAAATACTTTTAAAATTTAATTAAAAATTATATTTCAGCGACATTTTCTTTTACTAACAAATCATTATTTGATTCCTAATCTTTAACATTTCATTTTCAAGAAAATTTGTCAATACATTTTACTAAATGTAATAGATATACAAACGATTCGATTTACAGTGTTCTTTCAATTCAACGTTTTCTCTTTATGTGACTTGACTTGGTTGATTATCTTCATTTATTGTGTGTGTGTGTGTTTACACTTTTTGTTCACATCTGACTTTGGTAAGTTCTCACTAGTTAACGTTTAGAGTTTCAATTGGCCTGGTAGTTCCCAAATCAGTGTAGCTGTGGCAGATTCCGAACACACCATGCTCAACCTCAGCAACTATGTGGGTCAAGGGCAGTGGAAGCAAGATAATGGACAAGGGTGAAAGATTGGAGGAGAAGGAAGTAGGATGAGGGAAGGGGAGAAAAGAGTAGGAAGGCTAAGTAAGTGTCTGTGCTATGGTTAGGTTAATTTTATTTATATTATATCATGTTTTAAAATATGATATGCATCCATGTTTGTACATAAATATCATTGTTTGCACTTTAGATTTGACAGGGTTGCAAGCTCAACTTCAGCCTGATTACAACTTGCTGAAATTGGCTCAGTTAGAAAACAGGCTGAGCTCAAACATTTTAACAACTTGATCCATTAATGTGCCGAGCCTGAACACTTCTGCAGTCAAAAATAGGGCAAAGCTTGGCTCAGCTCGATTAAAGCTCGGCTCAAAGCTTAGCCAAGCCAAGCTTGAGCAGATTATCTTACACTCAGCTTGAGCTCAAGCCAAGTTCAAGCAGCTCATTAATATTCAGAGATGAGGCTAAGCAGGCTAGTACACAGCTTGGCTTCGCTTGTTTTGGACCTCTAGGCATGACCAAAGGCAACCGGAATATAGCCCAAAAGAATTTTGGGTCTAAGAAACTGGATAAGGCATGCTTGTAGCCTAAATTTTCTCAATCGAAGCAATTGCATAAACAATCTACTGATCTAGCATAAGCCAAATTTTGTCCTAATGATAATGGTTTCAAGACCCATTTCTATAAGGCATAACAGCTTGCCAAGAAAGAAGCATTATTGCTTGCAGCCAATTTCCCTTGAGCTACTAGTTGCTTAATATTAGAAAATAGAAATAAGACCAATGGACCCTAATTTTAAAGCAAACAACAACCAAGGCTATACAAAGCTATCCACCATAATGTTTCTCATGCATGACCTTAAAAACAAGCCTTCCACAGAATTCTTGTAAGTAACATCATTGATGAGTTCCTCTTTAGTACTCATTCCCCACTTCAATTTTCAAAAATGATGCAATTCAAAACTTAGGTAAAACATAAGATGAACATCAGAAATCAATAAGTGAGGTTCCTATAAACAAAAGCACTTACAGGCTACAGATATATAACTGCTAAAGAAATGAAAATGAATAAGACATGCATACAAAAACCCAATAAGATCAACATCTTACAGTGTTAAAGAAACAAACTGCAACTTCATCATAGGATCTACCAATAATTTGGGTCTTCAATGACTGGGAAATACAGTTTATGGCAACATGAAAATGTGTTCCCATTTTATCATCTTCCTGAAACAACAATAAAACCAGTTGCCAAGAAAATTTTATTAGTCTAGACATCAAAGCAAATGAGCAATAGCACATTCTTACAGTGCAAGATTTTCAGATAATAATATAAGCATCAAAATCCATAAACATTTGTAAGGGAGATTCAGACTTTATGCTAACATGAGCAGCTTCTATTTTACAAATTGTTCATTTTCAAGGTTGATGACAAACCAAGTTAAGTCAAAGCTGACAAACAAAGTTAAGTCAAAGCTAAGTTAATTCAATGAAAATTATTTGGGAGGGAACAAATTCAAGTTAAGATGTCAGTGATGGATTTTCAAAAATCAAAGTAACAATTATAAATTACAAACTCCATCAACGGTCAATATGTTTAATTTCAATACCATGTGAGGTGATGCAAGCATGGTTGACGATGCTTATCATGCACTCACAGGGCTTAGCAAGAGGCATAAACTCAAAAATATATTGGTCTAGCGAAAGAACAATTACATTGTGAGCATCAAATATCATGCTTTTGGTGAATTCTTGCTTCTCAATGAGTTAGACTTAGCTCCAATGAGATCATAGTTATACATTCAACATGGACGCATCTATAAGATGAAATATAGAATAATAATTTTCTTCCCAACTATTTAGTTTCTTGCCCTTCCTCACAACTTCTATTCATTTTATCTTAGGTCTTACCCTCCTCTTTTATTTTTTTTTTTAACCACCTTTGGTACGAAGGACCTCTCCTAACTCGAGCCTCCTCATATCTTTGCCATACATGTTCATACCATCTTAATCAAGTTTTATTATTTTGCCTTTAATTTGTACAACTCTATAGCTCCTCTAATATATTTATTTTTTATTTTATCTTTTCAAGTTTACTATGCATCCATTCACTTCTTCTATGCCCCACTTATTTTCATGAACTTCCTTTATTTTCCAAAACTCTGAGCCATACAATATTGTTCTATAAAATTGTTCTTTAAGTCTCTAAGAATAAGCACCTACCTATCACATAATATTTTAGATGCACTTTTCCACTTCAGCCAACTAGCTCTGATGAAAATTGTATGTCTATACACACACATATATACAAATATGTATTCGTCTATTTCTTTGTTATTCTATATAATAGATCCTAAATAATGAAAATAGAAAAGTTGTGATATCTCTTGATCATCAATTTTAATTAGGATTACATCATCATCTCCATTTTCACAAAATTTATATTTTATTTACTCCGTACTTCTTCTAGCAATCTTCAAGCCCTTATCCCACAAATTTTTCCTGTATTAGTCCAATTTAATTTTTTAATTTAGTTTTCTTTTCATTCATCAATACTTTATCACTGCAAATAGCACACATCACATATATCTTCCTCGATATTAACAGTAAGTTTATCTATAATTAGTGCAAAAGGATGTAATCCAAATTATATCAACAAATAGCATTGATAAGGTATTTTACTGGTTTTGTCAAGTAAGCTTCAATCACGATGATATCACATAAATGAAATTTTTTTCAACTATTCAAAGATGAGGTATGCCGATCAGGTTCAACACATTTATGCCCAAAATATGAATGGAAGGCTTGCACATCCCGAGGGAAACAAGGCATAGCATCCTGTGCATAGAGTGAACAAATCACATCTTTTGCTAGGTGATTTCAGGTTCTTGTAGCGAGTTTCAGCCCATTATGGACTCACATTTTAATGCAAGTTATTTTTACTGCAATTATCACTGTGCCTAATTCAAGGTAGAGAGTAAACTTAATCTGGCCCTGAATATCATATTAGGAAAAAAAAAAAGATCCAGGCTTCATATCCAATTATAGCAAATGCTACTCCTGACTTCAAGTTTATTGCAATCAGGTCATTTAGCTTCAACTCTCCTCTTATCATAGTTCCCCTCAGGGCAATGATATTACTAATTTTGTGCTCATCCTTGTTCTAGGTCACCCCAGAGATTAACCTAATATCTCCTTCTGTGAAATCCATTACTTCCACCTTTGCTACAAGGCCATCTCTTGAGTTTCCCCATGAACAACACCAAAAAGGGTGTAGAACCAGCTTTCAGTGTGATTCAAAGGAAACTTCATGCATTAAATTGGTGTCAAAATGCCCTCTTTGCAGCTTGTGATTTCTTGAATCTATGGTTTACATTTATTTCAAGGACCTTTGTGGGAAGACATAGCAGATTCCTAAAGTATATTATTTCACTTGTATTTTCTGACTTAGCTTCAATTTTCATCATATTTACCAAAGAATTAACTCGACAACAAAGAAAATTTTCCATCTGATTACGGTTAAGAGATACTAAAAGTCACTGCAGCTGTAACCCATATAATGCAACCATATTACATCCAACGGCACAAACTGAGGCAAAGAAATGACATCATGGAATAATAACACAAAAAATATGCGTGCAAACCACAGAAAAAAAAAAACATTGAACACCACATATATGATCAAACTAGAAACCCAAGAATCTCTTCCCGTGATTCTCAACCCATCGACATCCTTCTGTTTTGCTCAAAAGAGAAGGAAAACGAACACCGAATTTGTAAGATTCCATAGAACCCCGCCCAATTCCCCAATAAAATAACAATAACGTTAAAAGAAGAACTAAAAAATGCACATATATCCTTTTTGATCTGCTATAAATCGCATTGCAAATTTGAAGACGGGAAGGATAGACTCACGTCAGTTTTTGCCGCACTGAACATCTTCGGGGACGCATCAACGAGGTAGACTACAAACTCTTTCGTGGAATCTCTTTCCTGCAAAGATACAAAAAATTTCAAGAAACAAAAAGATTCAAGACTTCGAGGAACAAAAAGAGTGAAAAAATTTCAAGAAACAAAAAGATTCAAGACTTCGAGGAACAAAAAGAGTGGAAAGGGAAAGAGATGGTGAGGGCAGGAGAGAAACCAACCTGATAGAACTCGCCCTCGGAGTCGGAATCATCCCGAAAAAGGCCTTCCGGGTCTAAATCCATAAAGACAGAGCGAAGGTGCTTGAGGAAATGCTTCTCCCGGGGGCTGAACTCGAGCGAGGAGCTCGTCCCGCCCTCTGGTTATGTAGCTTGGCGTCCGGCCGTCAGAGAGAGAGAGAGAGAGAGAGAGAGAGGCTCCTTCCGAAAGAAGCCGGAGAGGCTCTTGTCAAATTACCGAAACACCCTGCCTTTCAGATGGAAATGGGGCGGATCGGATCGAGTTTTGTTCTATTCGAATCCGAACCCAATTTTGCATAACCCGCTCCGTTCCGCCCTGCTCCACTAGAACAGTAAGCCACTGTGTGAATGAAGAGAGAGAAAAAAAAAACTAGAAAAAAATAAATAAAATAAAATTTATTTTATTTGAAGAAAGAAGAAAAAAAGTTGAAAGAAAAGAAAATTAAAGAGAAAAACATAGGAAAAAAAAAGTAATGAATCCCATATAAAAAAAAATAGAAAGAAAAACTCAAAAATACTTTTTCATTTTTTTTCATTCCAATATTGATTCTTTAAAAAAAATTAATATATTTTTTAATCATCTATAATAAAAACATTATTATCATTATAAATTATCAACTTTTTTTTTCACTTATTCAAATATATATATATATATATATATATCTTTTTTTTTTTTTATTTACTTTTCTTCTCATCCAAAAAGAGCATAAATGTAGCCTCATTTCTGACTCTGCAGGAGAACGGTGATTCCCGTTGCCTCGCTCCCACTCTCTCTCTCTTTTTTTACCCTTTCTTTCTTTCTTTTAACCATTTAATTATATTTAAAAAAATAAATTAACTATGAAACCCTCCAAATAAAGAGCCCCAATTTAGTACTTACGATACAGAAAACCTAATCAATGCTTATATATATATATATAGTGAGTTTCATGTTAGATTTCGTTTTAGGTTTTAGATCGATATATATAGTTTAGGGTAGGCCAGGTTAGGTTTTGAAGGAAAATATATATACTTTGAATTCTAAATAAATTTTTTTTGAGTTTTCCATAAGCTAAGTTCAAACCTGTTCAAGACTTAAATTCCTCACCTTAATTGCGGTGAAACTCCATTGAGTTGGAGTAAAATTGTTATCCTTACTTTTAAGAGAAGAAAAATACGAAGGCTTCTTTGTGTTCTTATTGTTGCTGGCAAAGTTATCTACAATGTCTTACAAGTCAAATTGGATATTTAATTTTATGCCATTCCCATCTGAATCATTGGTGATAAGCCTAATTAAATGTTCAACATGTTTTGATCTTAGCCTTCATGATATAATGGAAGCAAAATCTCAATTTTTTTTTTTTTGGTACAAGTTGACAGTCACACTAGTCTAGTGTGAGACAACCCAGATACATCTGAATACAAAATTTGCAACAAAACAGGAGAGCATGGGTCATCCCTTCTCCATATCCTATAACCAACATGCTGAGCCATATCAGTCGCCGCCCAGTCCATCGTCGAATTGGCTTCACGAAAAACATGACGTATTTGGACAGTATCCACTTCCTCGAGTATAGACCATATATTCCTGAGAATCAGATTAGGGGATGCTTCGGGAACATTCTCCTCCCGCAACCACTGAATGACTGTCATGGAATCGCCCTCAATCACTAGCCTCTGTGCTCGAAGAGTCTGATAAGCATAAGAAATACCTGCCCAAGCAGTATAAAGCTCAGACATAGGGACAAAAGAATCCAGGGTGCCGAATCCCCCTATCGCCAACATATCGCCCTGAGGACCATGGATGATGAAGGCCGAACCAGCCAATCTACCGCGGACACTTCCATCAAAGTTGATTTTGACAAACCCTGGAGGGGGGCTCCCAAGAAATGAAAACCGTACGTCGGTTCACTATCGAAACAGCAGGGGAATCCCAGAGGCCAGAGCTGTCATAACCAACCGATAGAGTAGCACAGGTACATTCCGCAGACAAAGATCTAATCTTCCTCACATGCTGCCGAGAAGAAATAACGTCCTCAGAGAATATAATCTGGTTCCTAAATAACCAAATCTGGTAGGCTGTGGCCGCCCAGAGCCCACGAGTATGCTGAGGAGCCCTCCGAAGATCCTGAAAAAAGAGAGGACGTGGGGAACCATAAGCATCCATTCTAAAAGCATAGCCCATCAAGTGCCAGATCTGACTAGCTTTAGGACATTTGAAGATTGCATGGTCCGTAGACTCCTCCTCCAAACCACACAGGGGGCAGGTCGGCTGGATAGACACACCCCTATGAGAGAGCAGGGCACACGTCGGCAGGCAGTCCCAAAGAAGATTCCATAGAAAGAGCTGAACCCTGGGAAGAGTGGGGAGCGACCATATCCAAGCAGCATCCTTTGTTACCAGGGGCTGAGGCCTGAATATCTTCATCAAGTCCCTGAAAGGGACCCTAGAGAGGAAGGATCGCTGCCAAAGCCTAACATCAGCCGTGGGACCAGAGATAAGAGGAATCGATAGAATCCGCCGAGATAGTTCCTCACCAAAGAGACTGGTCACCAAAGGGGTATGCCAGGAGGGGGGATCAGATGAGATCAAATCCTTAACCCTCAAATCGGTGGGAATATCAATGCTGTAAAAAGAGGGCCACCGATAAAGCGAGAGCTCAGAAATCCAAGAATCTTGAATAGCGTCAATAGAGTGACCATCACCAATCATCCAAGAAAATATTCTTCATGATGGAGTCACCAAACTGACAAACCTCCTTCCAAAAGGAAGAGCACCCCCGAGGCGGCAATATGTCCTCCCCAGACTTCCAGTCACCATATCTCACCCGCATCACAGTGCTCCAAAGACATTGCGGCTCCAGGAGGAAGCGGGAAGCATGTCTGGCCAATAAAGCTTGACGCCTGATCTTCAGGGATTGGATTCCGAGACCATCTTCTTGGATAGGCATACAAATGATGTCCCATGATAAAAGATGAATACCATGCCCGTCGTGCATAGATGCCCATAGAAACTCTCTAAAGCATCTCTCGATCCTCCTAAGGCAAGTAGCAGGGATGGCCACATTTGACAGCATATAGAGCGGAAGGGAGGAAAGAATCGATTGGACAATGGTAACCCTAGCCATCATAGATAACTCTGTAACATGCCAACCATCAATACGCTGGCAGACCCGCCTCTAAAGATCCGCAAAGTCAGCACAACGAGGATGTCTACCAGTCATGGGGATCCCCAAATACATAAATCGATCGGTCTGAGTAGAAATTCCCAACCGATTGATGATAGCTTCCATGATGGATTTGGAAGTCTTCGGGCTGAAGCAAATAGAGGACTTCTGAAGGTTGACCTTCTAACCCGAAGCCTGACAGTAGCACTGAATAATGGAATCAAACGAAGCCGCATTCTCAGCAGAGGCCTGACCTAGGAGAATACAATCATCAGCAAACAACAGTGAGAGATGGAAGGGCCCTCATCCCCCATCTTAAATGGGACAATCCTCTGATTATGCTGAGTCTGATGGAAAGTACGAGAAAGATCATCCGCAGCCAAGATGAACAAGAGGGGGAATAAAGGGCACTCCTGATGTAATCCCACAAAGGAATGAAAAAACTCGGTCAGCTCCTATTGATGATCAGAGAGAAAGAAGGCCTCTGGATACAAGCCATAACCCACTGAATAAACATCTCGGCAAAACCAAACTCCTAAAGGGAATGGTACAAGAAGGCCCAGCTCAATCTATCATAAGCTCTCTCCATATCAAGCTTCACAGCCATAAGGCACCGACTGGCAGGGGCTATATGGAGATCATGCATAAACTCCTGTGTGATGAGGATGTTGTCCGAGATAGACTGTCCTCTAATAAACACCCCTTGTTCCTCAGAAATAAGACGGGGAATCACAACCCGAAGGCGACTGGCTAAGAGGTGGGCACAGACCTTGTACAAAGTAGTACATAGACTGATAGGCTTAAAATGCTGAGGAAGAGAAGCATCCGAACGCTTGGGCACAAGAGTAATAAGAGTATGGTTCCAATCCTCAGGAATGTTCTTAGACTGGAAAACAAACTGTATAGCCTGAACCACCTCCTTCCCAACAATATCCCAATAGTGATGGAAAAAGAAAGGTGGAAACCCATCCGGCCCCGGGGCCTTATCTGGACCAAGCTCCCAAACGGCCTGGCAAACCTCCTCCTCATATATAGGCTTGACAAGGCTGGCGTTATCCGAAGAGGACACCTTCCTGGGAGCAGAAACCGGAATAACCGGAGCCCATCACCACTAGAATCAGACCATCTAGACTGGAAGAAATGGAGAAGCTGAGACCGTATTGAATGAATATCCTCCTGATAATTCCCCTCATCATCAACTAACCTCCGAATCCTATTAACAGCCCGCCGCTTCAATGTTGCCTGATGGAAGAATCTAGTATTACGGTCACCTTCCTTGATCCACTGAACCCTAGATCTCTGACTCCAGTATAACTCCTGCTGACGAAGAAGGGAATGATGCCGAGCAGGTTCTCTCGCAACAAGGAGAGATCAGAATCCAACAGAAATCCATCCTGGTCCTCCTTCGACTGAAGGCTACAAATAACAGCTTTAGCCTGCTCAACTTGCCTTACCAAGTCCCCGACTTCCAGTCTGTTCCATCTGAAAAGTCTTCGTCTGGCCAGCAAAAGTCGGCGAGATAACCGATAAGCAGCATGAACCCTGATAGGGAGATGCCAAATCTGAGAGATGATGGTCCGGGCGGCAGAATGGACCATCCAGAATCGTTCGAATTTGAATTGTTTCCTCTGCTGAAGCTCAACCTCCAAGGAAATAAGGATAGGACAATGATATGAGACGATCCTCGGGAGTTGGGTAACAGTAACAGCATGGTACTTATGGAGCCATTGGGCTATGGCAAAAGCTCTATCAATTCTCTCCCAGACCTGCGCTGACCCATGCCGATTGTTACACCAAGTAAACTAAGACCCAGAGTACCCCAAATCCATCAGCCCAGAAGACCCGATGAATGACCTGAATTCGTTAATATCAGCAGAACTGGTGACTCTCCTGCCCCCTCTCTTCTCACTAGCATCAGTGATGCAATTGAAATCACCAGCAACGATGGAAGGGATCCCTTGAGCAAGGAGGGAAGACAACTCCGCCCAAAGAGCCCGCCTCTCCCGGTAGTCCGTACTGGCATAGACTGCCGATAGGAACCAGGGGTCAGAAGTCCTTTCAGAAATAACAAGGCCAATCTGCTGATTACAATGATGGAATGCATCAATCGTGACAACAAAGTCACGCCAAATAGCCAAAATGCCGCTAGACAGTCCAACAGCCTCCACCGCATAAGAAGACCAGGACTGGGCAATCTGCCTCCGAAACCACACCAAACTATCTCCCAACAACCTAGTTTCTAAAAGGACACATATATCAAAATTATGAAGCTGAATCAATCTACCAAAAGAGGAACGGAATGAGGGCTTATTAGCACCTCTAACATTCCAAATTAAAATCTTCATAAATTAACTGGAGGTAGGTGGGACCCGCTCCTGGTCCTCTATCATCAGACTATCATAATGGTGCCCTGTGGACCACAAGCCATCAACTAAATTTTGAATAGAGCAATCTTGCAGGACCTCTGAGTTAGCACCCATACTAGATGACCCCTGGCCCAAAAACTCTGCAGAAGGTGGCTCACACACCCGATCAATAGCCCTAACTGGGTTTGCCGTCTCCTCCACCTGACCTGATACCAGGCTACAGGAGGGCTGGGGCAATGTATGAGAAGAAGGAATGAAATCCACTCTGCAATTGACCATCTTGCCCTTACCTTTCACTTTTCGCTTATCCAGTTTGGGGATAGACCTGGGAGGCAGGCAATCAGCTGGTCTCGCCCACTTTAGGGGGCCCGAATCTATAACCCTATTCTCCACTAGGCCACCATCAGTGGAAACTAAAGCCAGAGATGCAAACGGATTAGCATTAACTAGTGATTGGGTCATGACAGTTTCAGAGGAGCCAATCTGATTCAACTGCATTTTTCCCCTTTCAGAAATCTTAAGACCGGCACGCCCTTGAAGGACCGGCACGGCCACCAGAGGGGATGAATCCATCTCCCCTCCCTCCTTAACCAACACCATCTTCCCTTTATCTGGACCCTTCATACCAACACCCTCCTGGTGGCCAGGGACGGCCACAGGAGCAGCTCCAACCATCCCCCCTCCCAGCTCTTGATGGATTGGCACAGGCTTCACAGAGCCAGGGGGGTGACGGTGACCCAACTTCGATGGATCCTTCCTTCCCTCCTTCAAACTCACGTCCAGAGAATCGGGCCGAGGGACTACACTAGGAACAGAGGCAGAAGACGGCTTACCTAGAGGAACAGCAAGAGACCTCTGTTGTCAAACTGCTGCCAGCCACGGCCCAAAGACGACGCTACCGTCTGCATCCTCCGTCTCATCCATGACCGCCGACGAGCAAAGACCGTCCAAATGCAAAGAGCCGCATTTCGGATAGAAACCCTCCAAAGCCTCAAAGATAAATTGCTGCCAGAATGATCCCCGAAGCCCCTGAACCCTGGTCCCAGGCCGGAGAGGGCAGCGTAAATCAACACGGACTTCCACCCTAGCGAAGCCTCCCCTGTTCTTGGACAGAGTCGGAGCGTTTGCACAGTAGAAGGACCCAGCTTGCTCCGAGATTGCTTTGAGGATATCCACCTTCCAGAATTCCATTGGAAGGTTGGGCAGCCTCATCCAAACCAGCGCAGAGGAGATGGAATTCTTGGCTGAAAAGAATTCTGGGTGCCAAGCTTCAGTCCCGATGATCTGTCCGTTGATCACCCATGGCCGATTGAGGACCAATTCGCGCGCTGCCGGATCTTCAAAGCGGAAGATATAGCTGCGAAACGCCAAAGAAACTGGGACAATAGCTCCAGGAATTCCAGTACGTCTAAACTCCCGGATGTAAGCCTCGACTGGCACCCATTTGAGGAACGAACGAGCCAGAACACACAGTTCTGCCACCCCGCCATCTTTCCTTCCAGCTCCGACACCGGAATCCAAACAACCTCCAGGAATTTGGTCTCTAGCCTCGCCACCTCCGCTAGAGAGGGGGACGATGAAACCCAAGAAAACCCATTCTCCGAAACCCTCCTCCCCGGAACACCGATCCTCCTTTCTCCCATCAGAAGCCATAGAAAGAAAGGGGGAGGCAGGATGAATGACTACTGAGAAGAACGTGGCAAGGCGAAGAAGATCGCCGAAGATCAGGAAGGAGAAGCCGCTCGCACGAATCTTAAAGCATAGTAACAAAGAAGCGCCGGAGAGCCGCTCGCACGACTTCTAAAGCACACTAGTGGCCTGTTTTGACCAAAATCTCAAAATTTGAATGATGTAAATAGGAAAAAAGAAAGAAGCATATAGCTATTTGATTTGTTTTAAGACCAATTTTTTAAGTTTGAATGGATAAGGATGATAATTTTATCTAATCGATGTGGTCCTATTTTGACCTACTTCAATTAAGTTAGAATTTTCAAACTTTAACCAAATTCAAGTCAAATTACAAAAATAATCGAAGCGAATAGTAAAATTGATATATATATATATATATATATATATATATATATATATATATATATATACTCCTCGTCTCAAAAGCTACCATGAACCAACCTCATATATATTTTAAATTTTTATATATTAAAATATATTAAAAAATATATTTTTTAAAGCATATTTTAAAGATATTAAAAAAAAGAAAATGAAACAATGGAGTTAGGCCAAAAATCCCTATTAGTGTGAAGTTGGTGATGGTGATTAAGATTATTATCCCAATAGAGCATGAGATGGGGTATAAAAAGTTAAAAAGATGGACAGTATGAGTAAAAATTAATCTAGACTTACTTTGTTGTCATTCTTGTAATGGATGAATGTAAATTTTTATTATGACAAAATTTAGGTGCAAATACTGTAGTTTTTTCTCTTTCTTTTTTTTTCTCAACTATATCAGTCTTCATCTAAATCTTATATAATCACTTAAGATTTCGTATAAAGATCATATATTAGATCTAGTTGTTGCTGCCAATAATCACTGGGTTGTTGTTATGATGATGTAATGACCATTTATTTAAATCATTACTTTATTTTTTCATCTTAATGTGGTTTAATGATCAAAAAGGGAAGGAGGGCTAGGAAACGAAAAGCAAGGTTGTGTATGATTTTTTTTTGGGCAAGTATTACTTATCTTGCGATATAACTTCCTCTCGAAGGCATTTTTGTTTATTTAAACAATACATTGTTTTAGATTATTGAAAAAATCAGCTTATATATTATGAAGGATTTTTCGTGATATGATATTGAAAACTAGCCGACATGGAGCATTGAGAGGAAATTTTCACCTGTCCAATCGTTCAATGGTATGCCAACCATCTACTTCAAGCTAACAAAAGCAAGCAAGCCTCCATATATCAAGTCTCTACGACCTCAATCATATAGTACATAAAATAATTAGGCTAATTATTTTAATGAATGCTCTTTGATTCAAGTCTTTTTTTTTTTTTTGATAAAGATACAAATCTTTTTTTTAATCTCTACAATGATTCATAAAGAAGGAAAAAAAAGTATGAAATGCATTCGACTACAAATAAAGCCCGCTTATGTTTTGGCATATTTTAAAAAATTCAAATTTAAAATGGTAGATCTGCACATGCTCATTGTAGGGATTTTGACCTGCTTTGATTATTTGATCTAAATATAACTCTATTCTCATGATAATTTTCATTGGATTTCTTAGGTTGTGTTTGATATGGGAAATAAAGGGATATCCGAGGAATATCCTTCTTTATTTTCAAAAGCTATAATTAGGAATGATAGTTCTGAAAAAGTTTAACCAGAGGGGATAATCCATGGAGTTATCCTTTAAACTTATTCCCTTGGAATCCCATGAATATCTAAAGTTATCTCTTGATGGCAAAGCTGTTATTTAAAAAATATAGTTATTCCTTAAGCTATTCCCTTTATAAATGCTATCCTTTATACTTATCCAGGATAACTTTTTATGAATCAAACAATGCCTTAGCTGATGTTAGATTTGTTTCACTTATCGTGGGTTAACTTCATGCTAGACCACGTGAGGTTTATTGTCATATAAAACAATTAGTAAATGTAAATAAATTTATATAGATAATTGGTTCAAAACTTGTTGACTTTAAGTCGGGTAGAGTTCTAACTTATGTATCAAGTTCTGGATTCACAACTTCTCACTTCTCTCCAACAGATAGAATCAAAGCCAATAGTTGGTATACTTAATAAGCCGTTGTCATATGGTGATACTTATAAACATGTGCCTATCATTTTGTCTTTAATATTTCAATATTTGCTTTATGAATGCTTCAAACTTGCAACCGTATGTGTTCATTCAAGCGGCCACAAGGCCCATGGGCCATTATATATTGGGTTGGTCTTGCAACGCATGCGATCATGAGCACACCTGCGGAAAAATGCCTTGTGCATCGCGCATGGTATAGAATCGTGCGCACCATATATGATGATTTATTAGCACACACAAGGAACCTAGAAAAAACTAGTTTTTTTATGAAGAAATCCTCCGCATATTAGTTTTCTTGCATATGGTGCACACATTTTACACCGCGCCATGCACAAAGTATGCTAGTATTTAAATTTTTGTTTTTGACAAAAAAATATTTACATGAAATTTTTGTTATTCTTTACTTTTGCATTTTAAAGTAATAAAATTTTGCCTCCAAAAAAAATTTAAACTCATCTAAATATATATATATATTTAAAAATCATCAGACACGTTCTTTAATCTAGTTTATTTTTCATTAGTGTTTTTTCATTAAAAAAAAAAAGAAAGCAAAAGGCAGTACCTGATAGGCTTGAATTCTAACCAAATTGGCCAGTTAGAATGAGAAGATCCTGAGTTTTTTGTGGAATTTCTTATCAAATTAATTTGAATTTTAATCTGTTAAAACTTTAGATAAATTTAACTTGACATGCATTGTCCATCTTTTTTCCATCAATTAAGTTTTTTTTTTTTTGGGAGCCAATTGGCTCCTTAACATGGCATCGGAGCAAATGTTTGCTGGAGGACTTGACTCGCGTCGCTTATTGTTGTCCCTCCATCCGTATGATCTGGTTTGCATGTGAGGAAGGGATTAAGCCCGTTGGCTCTCAAGCTGCTGGATTCAATTGATTATGTTTGACAGTGGAAAAAGAGAAATTATACTTCAATCAGTGTTTATTATTATGATTTGGTGTTTGTTTCATTGTTTTTAACGCAAGAAACCATACATATAACATTTTGATTATAAATAAAAGATATTATGTTTTATCATTTGCTGCTTCTTATAATTACGATGAACCCCATAAATTAGGGCAATGATTTTAGGACTACGATGAGATCATGGCAATAAGACCTAAAATCTTAAAATCACAATCTAAAACATTCTCAGTCGATGGGACATGGAGTTAAAAATCAATGCTACCAAAAGGATAAGCACATTTTATATATAAACTTTGGCATTGGGTCATGCTAGACCTAGCCCAGCCCAACCCAGACCCATCGGGTCATAGACTAAATGGATCATACCTGACCCAGCCTACGGCCCGCTTAATTTGAAGTACAAGCCCGGCTCGATTTTAGGCCCGTGGTGTGGTGGGCCGTGCTAGGTACGGCCCATGGGCACCACTGCTTCAGAATATGCAGCTAGGCGTGGCTTGGCTTCTTTCGATCTCTCTCTTTCTCTCTCTCTCTCTCTCTCCACTTCCCTCTAATCCCAATCCTCTCTTCTTCTTCTTCTTCTTCTTGCATAACTTCACTAAAATAGAACCGTTCCGTCTTCCTTCACACAATTCCCTTTTCTTATACTTCTTGTCTTTTTTCCTCCAAAACATCTAAACTTTTATTCAATATTGGATTCTGGTTATCAGAGTGGGGAGAGTAGAGATGAAGGGGATGAAAGGCAGGATCCTGAAGAAGCTCAAGTCCATTCCCCATGCCGGTCACCTCAAACAAGGCCGAGTCCTCCGCTTGAACGCGTCCGATGGAATGCTTCACAACTCCCCTCCTCCCAACCCAGGCCGGATCCACTGCCATCTCACCATTACCAGAGAAGAAGAAGATTTATTATAAAAACCCCTCACTTCTTCTTGTAAAGAATAATTGATGATTAATGGAAAAGAGTCTTCTTCTATTTTTTTATGCTCCTGAACATTGACCCTTCGTGAGGGAGCGGGTGAGAGGCCCAACAAATACCCATTCCAATACATGTTTCAAGCATCCCAGTCCTAAGACGCCAAGGTGCTATGATCCTTAGATGAAGTCCTCCTTGTCTCCAAAACCATCTCAAGAAAAGCTGAAACATCTGTGGTAGCATAGCTTCATCTTTCAGGCGCTCATCCCGAGAACTGTGTGATCCAATTTTTTAGGACAAAGACCATCATTGCCTGGTAATCAGACCTATCCCTTCTCATAAGTTCTATTTTATTGAAGAAAGAACATGTTCTAAGCAATGGTTTCTCAACCTAGGATCATGTTGTCTTTATTACTTAGTGAATCGTGTTCTGCGGATAGTTACTTTACTCTTCGCATATTCATCCTTAGTTTATTCTTACTCATTTCGGGAAGTAAAGCACATTAAAATATGAATCATTGCTCTACGTTAATCTCTTGCATAGTACATTCCGCATCAGTTTGGTATCAGAGCAGGTTAGGACATGTTCATGCATAGTGCTGAAATTTTCTAATCATCTAATTAATCATTATTAAATCTATAATTTTCTTCTTATTTTTATATTTACAATATAAAAAAAAATATATATATATATATATATATATATATACATATTTTACTTTAGGTTTTCATATTTATGTGCATGCATCACTGAATTCACTTAAGGGTAATTTCTCTATCTCAGGTAAGGAAAGGATTTCATCACCTTTCCTTGGCCCAAAACAACCATCGTCATCTTGATCCTAAGCCTAATTAAAATTGAGTAGAAACCTAAAAGCAAAGCTAGGAACACCCACGTAGTTGAGTTCTAAGTATTATGATAAAACTGGTGCACTCAATCCTTCAGTTATTTCTTGAAAGTGGTGTTTAGGGCTAGGAGTCAAACGGCAAACGCCTTAAGCGGACTTGTGGTTCTCTAATTAGGTTCCTACAAGAGCGGTGGGAGCCTTCCATAACCCCACCTCTTACCTGGCCAATGGAAAGGATAATTGTTGAGTTGATTGTAATTTGAGTTGATTCATTCTACTTGAGCTTCTAGGTCTAGAAACCCTAGGACGAATTTGTGTGTTGCATGACCACCAGGTCAGGAGCCCATTACCAATATCCCCAAACACAACCAAGTTACACCACGGATCCCAATCTTGAAACTTTAATGAAAACAATGACTGAACAATATAGACAACTAAACAATAGGTTTGACCAAATGGAAGAGCAAATTAGGACCCTTGAAGAGAACCAATTGAACCACACTGAACCTGAATCACCTAGACCAACTCTCCTTGGTCCAAGAGCCCATCGTCATAATCTCACCCCTGAACATAACCCTAGATGCCCATACCAAGACTTTATGGATTTGAAGGAAAGAGCTATTAGGAACATCAAGTTAGAAGCACCTATATTTGATGACAGTCTTAACCCTAAGGTATACACTGATTGGGAAGGAGATATGGACCAATACTTTGAGTGGTATAAAATGTCTGAAGAGAGAAAGCTTAAGTTTACTAAACTTGGGTTAGTTCGTCAGGCTAGACTATACTGGAGGAATATTGAAAGGATAACTAGGCAAAGAAAAGACATACCCATAGCTAACTGGAGAGCCATAAAACTTAAGCTTAGGAAAAAGTATCTTCCTCTATTTTATGACCAGAGACTTTTAGATCAATGGTAGAGGCTGAGTCAGGGATGCAAGATTGTATCTAAATATATAGCCAAATTTGATGAATATATCATGAGGTATAGCATAGATGAATATGAAGTTATGACCCTATCTAGATTTAGGGCTGGACTACATGAGGATATTCAGAGAGAATCATTTTTAAGAGAAGTCCATGATCTTGAACAGGCTTATCACATAGCTAAAGACTATGAGAGATTTCGAAGGGGACTCATAATCCATCAACCTGAACCTACTAGGAATGGTACCCCTAATCAAAAACTAAGGTTTATTCAAGTACACCCAAGCCGACCTACTCCTAACACTCCATTGACCCACAAGGAAGATAAGGGTAAAGTCACCTGAAGTTCAGAGAAATTCTAATCCTAATGCTCCTTGTTTTAGATGTCATAAATTGGGACACTATGCTAGTCAATGCCCAACCCAATCCCTACACATATGAGAACAAGAGGAAGAAGATCCTGAACCCACTGATGAGCATAAAGGAGAAGTGTATGAAGCTGGAATACACTTAGTGGATGAATATGAAGGAGAGGAGGAAGTCATTGAGTCATCTAATTTATTGGGAGTTGTTAGATGTATCTTGACCCAAACCAAAGAACAAGAGGATTGACATAGGACCCATAACCTATAGGCATTTGTGAAGTTAGGAGAAAAGATATGTAAGATCATCATCGATAGTGGGAGCTGTGTTAATGCCATCTCAATTAGTGCTGTCAAAACCCTATGTTTATCTACGGTTCCCAATCCCAATCCCTATAAGGTATCCTGGAGAGGCTCAACTTCCATCCCTATTAAACTGAGATGCCAAGTCATGATCCAACTACAATTCTATCAAGAAAAGGTGTGGTGTGATGTCCTTTCTATGGGAGTTAGCAGTATCATCTTAGGTCGACCTTGGTTATATGACCATGATGCTACCCTGTATGGTCAATCCAACTCCTACTCCTTTAACCACCATGGAAAGAAGCTTGTGATAAACCCAACTCCACCTAAGGATCATATTAAGAGAAAATCTAGTAACCTGAAAGAGAATAAATCGCGATCAAATTTGATCAGCGCTAAAGAACTAGAGCGTGAGATCACTGAGGGTTCATCAGTTTGGATCTTAACTACTAGAAAAATTCATGATCAAACTCAAAAAGAACACCCTCAAAAGGTAGTAGAATTTTTAAAAGAGTTAGAATTTTTGAAAGAGTTTCAAGATATGTTTAACTTCCTGATCAATTATCACCTTTAAGGGACATCCAACATACTATAGATCTAGTCCCAGGAACCACTTTGCCTAATCTTTCACATTGTAGGATGAATCCCACTAAGCACTTCCCATTGAGCCACTTTGATGCCTCCAAGGTGGCCAAACTTTTTTTAGATGAAGTGGTTAGGTTATATGGCCTACCAAAAATCATTGTATCTGATAGGAATGTACGATTCACAAGTTACTTTTAAAAAATCCTCTAGCACATGTTAGGGACTAAGCTCAAATTTTTTACTTCCTACCATCTTCAAATCGATGGCCAAACTGAAGTAGTGAACCGAATCCTTAAAAACTTGTTGAGATGTCTTGTAGCTGAGAACA
The DNA here is from genome assembly GCA_900491605.1 of Calamus simplicifolius. NCBI lineage: Eukaryota > Viridiplantae > Streptophyta > Magnoliopsida > Arecales > Arecaceae > Calamus > Calamus simplicifolius. The sequence continues at coordinate 269,880 of UESW01004612.1, read as the reverse complement.
CTGAAAATTGGAACCTTTTGTTACCTAGAGCCGAATTCACCTACAACAGTTCAATTAATAAGACCACAAGCAAGAGTCCATTTAAAATTGTCCATGGTTATAAGCCTAATAGACCCACGAGTCTTTGAGTCAGCTAAATCATTTGCACAAAATGTTAGAGATTTGCATAAGAAAATTATCAATAAGATTAATTTGAGCAATGATACTTATAAAAACATGGCTAATTTTTAAAAAAGAGTTAAAGAATGTGCTGAGAGAGATTATGTGATGATTAGGCTTAGACCTGAGCAGTTTCCTTCGAAGACCGTGAAAAAGTTACATACTTGTGGAGTTGGACCCTTCAAAGTAATAAAGAAAGTTGAACCTAATACTTATGTACTCGAGTTACCATTCGAATTTGGCATTAGCTTAACCTTCAATATCTCAGACCTAGTTGAGTATAGGGAACTAGTAATTATACATAGTGAGCCATTTGGACCCAACCTTATTCTTAAAAGTGAATCTATACCTAAGTGTCCACCAATAAATTTATCTGGGAGCATAGAAAGCATTGAGCATATCCTGGATGACCAAGCTATTACTATTCGGAATAAAGGCTACCAACGTTATTTTGTTCATTGGCAAGGATGATCAGGATGTGCAGCACCTTGACCCGGACCTATTGGAGCAATAACAAAGCCGGATTGACACTTACTCGACAGGATCAAGTTCCTTCCACCTCGAAAGAATTGGTGGGGGCACTAGGATTAGACAGAGGTTACTTAGCTCATTATGAAATTTTTACTTTATGTTGGTTTAACTTTAAATACTGTAATCAAGTTTTGTCAGTATGAGTTCAGTAATTTTATTTGAGTCAAGTCAATATTTATTGAGTCAAAGTGTAAGAAATTGAAAACCCAAGACCATGAAGGACCACATTCACTGCGCCACCTCGGCCTCACATGGAATCCTAGTCAAAGTCGGCGCCATCTACTCAATTAGGGCATCCCAAGATTTTCATAAAGTCATCTCAGCATAAAAGGAAGCAAATAAGCCCCTATGAAAAGTGACTTGCTACCCACTCCTTATGAAAACCAGAATATAGTAACATCCCCTCATTATTTTTTCTTGTTTTAAGATGTCGCCTATCTCCATATTTGGGAAAGATATCCTGATCTCTTTTTCTTGTTTCAAGATGCCGCCTATCTCCTTATTTGGGAAAGATATCCCCTGATCGCTTTTCCTTGTTTCAAGATGCCAACCATCTTCTTATTTGGAAAAGATATCTCGTGATCTCTTTTTCTTGTTTCAAAATGTCACTTATCTTCTTATTTGAAAACAATATTGTGCCCTTATTTTCTTTTTTTCCATGTAATTCAAGGGTTATGGTTTATTATAAAAACCCCCCCTTCTTCTTGTAAAGAACAATTGATGATTAATAAAAAAGAGTCTTCTTCTTCTATTTCCCTATGCTCCTGAGCATTGACACTCCGTGAGGGAGAGGGTGAGCAGTCCAATAAATACTCGTTCCAATACCTGTTTCAAGCATCTCAGCCTCAAGATGTCAAGGTGCTACGATCCTTAGATAAAGTCTTCCTTGTCTTCAGAACCATCTGAAGGAAAGCCGAAATATCTGTGGTATCATAACTTCGTCTTCCAAGCGCTCATCCCGAGAGTTATGTGATCCAATCTTTTAGGACAAAGATCATCATTGCCTGGTAACGAGACTCATCTCTTCTCATAAGTTCTATTTTGTTGAAAAAAGAATATATTCTAAGTAGTGGTTTTTCAACCTTAGGATCCTATTTTCTTTATTACTTAGTGAATTGTGTTTTGCGAAAAATTACTTTACTCTCCTCATATTCATCCTTAATTTATTTTTACTCATTTCAAAAAGTAAACCTTAAAATATGAATCATTGCTCTAAGTTAATCTCTTGCATGGTACATCCCACATCAGTTGACTAATTATTTTTGACTTGAAAGGTATTTATAGGGGATAAAGAACGTCTAAATATCTCAAATAACCGTATAAGCTAGTCAATTTTTAACTACTAAAAGGGGCAAATAGGTATTCCTAAATAATAGATAAACCTATCATTTAAAACTAGCTATTTTTAGCTCTCAAAGATAGTAAAAGGATCCCTCTTTTTTTTCTAAGAAAATGGATTACCTTAAAAATTAGCCCTTATTGAATGCTGAGGAGCAAATTAGTAAAAGCATGTGTCAAACCGCAAGTGATCCATCAACTATTGTGCCATAAGGCATGCTATGATGAACCTAAGCGATTTGTTCTGTGCTAGGCTCAACATGACCCAAAGTCTTAGTACATTGCCTGCGATGCAACATGTCCTGCAAGCGCGGTGATTTGTTTGCATGCAAACCAGCGCGTCAACAATGTAAAACCCACAGACAGATTCTACGGTGTGAGCCTTTGCATGAACGAATCACTATACTCGATGCAGGCCATACTATACCGGGATGGTGTACCAAGACTTTCTCCAACTATTATACCAAACAAGCTGTACCAAGCATGAGTCAGTTTGCTACAAGTCACCTAGCCCGTTTGATACCTTTAAACGTTGTGGCCCGCATGGAGAGCAACAATTGGGCCACTTACCACATCATTACAAATTGAGATACCTCTGATGTTCCAAGGCTCTGCTTCTGCTAAGCTATTTAACAAATTTGAAAAGAATAAAAATAAGTAACACAATCCGAACCTAACATAATTCAACCTAACCATTAGCTCAATTACATGAATATGAATTAGAGCAGATGCAACTCCAAAGATATCAAATAGAATAGAGTCTACGCTGGACCTTACGTATACATCAAGTTGATACATATGACATATTAATAGAATTAAATGACAAGCATACATATTCAGTTAGATTTTAGACCATACTAGGAGAGAGAGCATGCCGTGATAGAGAAATAATGGCTCCAAATGGTTCCACTCTAAATCGAACCGCTTTAATTTGCCTCTTCAGCTTTTCCCTCCTCTTTTTCTTTTTCTTTATTTTTTTTACTTAGGATGCATTTTTGATAGAAGCCACCCCTAGGGTTTCCGTAGAGTATAATTTGAATTTAAAAAGTGTTTAAATAATTTTTCTTTCCTCACTCTGTATCTTTCTGCAAACCATGTAGCTGCGACACTCAACTAGTCTAACGTTCTTTAAGGTAGTCACCTTTCAGCTCATGCAGAGCTTTAGCCTACTTAAAAATAATCCAGTTCCTAGTACAGATTCTAGCTGAATGAATGCTGGCTTCCAAAAACTGTAGGTTGTACCATTAGCTATCATTCATTCACTAAAAAGAAGGGAAAACGTAGGATTTTTCACAACATTATTATAACAAAAACGATAAGCCACTTGGTTGCCGAAGAAACCTAGATTCAAGCGATTAGGTGAACTGCAAAGGCCTCTCTTGATGGTGCTCCATAAGCTGCATGATATTCAGAGAGTGGAGCTTTAACATATTTTACTTGCCCAAGTGCGTCAGGATCCTGCTGATTAAAGCCTCTTTCTTCCCAACAACTGGGAGATTGTGCGCAGTTAGGTAGTACTTTAACTCTACCACGGTTAGATCCTTCAGCTGCATTCGAATAAAATCACAAAATAGAAAATTATCATTAGCCACAACTATTAACCAGTATCCTTTTCTGAAGATATTGAGTCGTTCACTTGTCCTGCCTTCCAACACCATAACTAATTTAAGTACCGTTTAAGCCTTCACTGGTAACCTCACCTTTACTACAGAACAAAATTAGTGGGCTGATGGAAAAACCTGATATTTACACCTGATTCCAGCCAATTTAGAGATGGACCATCAATAGGTTCACACGGTATCAGGATCAATTTTTGTGCACATATGGTTTGTTAGGCTCAATTTGGTTTTCATCTGGTATAGATTTAGGAAAACACACTCGATTCTAGCCATAGATTGGCAGAACCATAGCATAAATCGATAAGCACACTCACCTTTCCATTTTCTGCAAGATCAGCCCAATCATAATTTACACTCTCCCTTGCAGCTGTTTCAGCAATTGCTTTACGCTTTCTAGAAGCTTCACTTCCAGACCCTTTCGCAGCTGCTAAGTTGGCTTCCTCCTCATCATGGCTTTCACCATACACTGATAATTTGAATTCTTGGAGTGCATGGACAATTCCTGGCCTGAAGATAATAGCATGAGTTTGACTTAATAATGAATTATAGAAATGTTACATCAATCATAGTTGATAAACCAGAATGGAGAATCAAGAAGGCTTGATGCCAAAAAAGAAGAAATATGCAGCATGCAGCATGTCGGTCACCTAGCTAAGCCTTCTTCATCGGGCAAGGTTTCATCTTTGATGTCTGGCATCTCATCTTCACCCAAAGCTAAGGCTTGCAGTATTGCATAATGTCTCTGTAAAGCTGTAGAAAGATACAATACAACGTTCTATGTCAGAGTTAACAGGGCTAAAATCTGAAAATTTAATCTGGCCAGTTCTGCATCCATTTGATGTGCATCAGTCTGCATTTCAGATTGTCTCAGTGATATTCTATGATGACTCAGGCTGTAGGTAGAAGTTAAGACAATGGTGGACCAAAACTCGCCAATCGCAGTCAAGAAGCATCGTTTCATTGGGTAGGTTCGGTTTATCTGTCCTGCAGAAGACTCTCATAACCATTTCTCAAGAGAAAAGGTCAATTGTAAGATATAGGTGAAATAACTTTAGGATACTACAAAAGACAAGCGCAAGTTTAGATTATTATCTGATGCAATCTTTCTTCATGAGTGGGTGCAGCCCGTTACAGCTTAGTTTGAGCACGAGATTTTAGTTCAAGTGTGTCAATAATATTTCCTACCTTGTTTTTAAGCATAACATATTTGTTACATGGAATTGCATGGGCCGTTGAAAACTAAGAAATTATCATTTATTTTTTTTCAAATATTTCCTACCTCATTTAATTTTTTAAATATTAAAATCATTTTTGATGTGTAAACATAATCCACTAATAAAATTATCAATAACAAAAAGCATGAGCTTTCCCAAAAGAAAACAAAAAAGAAAAAAATGAACGCTAACAAAAAGCAGAGATATATGACATGTAATACCAAATGTATTGTCAAAGGAAGATATCTCTGTTGAAATTTATAGTACATCAAAATATGAAAACAAGTCACGACGAAATCAGACAAATGCATATGAGTAGACCGTCTTCCTCTTTCAGATTGCACCTCTGCTGCACCCTACCCAAACCTTAATTGGAGTGTGACTCAGCTTATTTATTACATTGAATTAGGTGGACCTTTGAAACCTGAGAATTTTCATAGCATCTCTATACATTTTTTTTCTTTTTTTTTTAGGGAAATAGAAGCTCTAAACATCATTAATTATTTTTAATATTGAAATCAAGTCTTGGACCATATTAGGTAGAGCAGTCAATAAGCCAGGCCAGCTTGAGAAAAACCAGGCTCAGGCTCAGAATTTTAACCCAAAAGCCTAATTCTGCCAAAAATTAAGGTGGCGTGAATTATTCAGAGCTGGGCCTCGTTGGGTTTCTGGTTCAAAAGAAAAGAAGCCCAACTTGGGCTGGCCCAGCTAGAAATATAACCTACAATAGGATTGGGCCCAAGGAGGGAAGGTTTCAGCCCAAAATTTGTTGTGCCTCGTCCCATTCTCTTTCTCCCTCTCTTCTTTTATTTTTTCTACCAACCTTAAATCTTTAAAAAATGAAAAAACATTGTGAAGCCATGCCAAATTTAGCATTTTGGCATGATTTTGTGATAAGTTGTAGATCAAAGGATGATCTACTCATCTGAACTAAAATCTTAATATTTCATTAAATATATTTTTTAAATTAAAAATATACTTTTTAAATTAAAAATTAATTAAAAATAATAAAATTTTGAAAAAGATTGTAAAATCAGAAACATGATTGGGGTTACAACGGTTACTTTATACCAATTCATTTTAATTTTTAAAATTTAGGCATATTTATTAATTTGACAACCTAGGCCTAAATTTAAATAAATTTAAAAATCAATGGTGATCAGCATATGTCCAAAGGCTAAGAAAAACATACGTAGCAATTCTAGTTGGGTGCTACATAAATCTAAATTAAAATCAATATTTCAAAATTTTTAATAAATCATTTTTTAATTAAAAATTATTTAAATGAATTTAATTGAGTTACAAAATTATAAAAAAATAATGCTATCTGATGACGCTCAATCACCTCTCCTGGACGTCGGGAACGGAGGTGCTTCTCGAATCCTCGCTTCGCCGGATTGCCTGCAAAGAAGTCCGGGACCGGAAGGGGTCTCCGATGGGACCCTCCGACGGCCAAGTTAGTGACTAAGGTCACAGTTGAAGAGGGGCTCGAGTGAGCCCTTTTTAGTGTAGAAAGAGGGATCTCAGAGATGAGGAATTCCCTTCTGAGAGTTGAGAGGGCGATCTTGGGGGTTATCGCGCATACCTGTTTACTAGGTGGATTTACCTTTTTATAGGGGTTGATCCTGGCATGATCACGTGGGATTGTGTGAAGTCAGATTGTCTGCTAACCCTTGCGTGAATCTGGGCTGGTTGGTGGGTTACGTCCCATCAGTTGTTGAGTAGGTGGGTTCTGTCCATCAGCCGGCAGGGCTGTTGAGTGTCGGATCTGGCGCTGTCGGGCGGCGCGCATCAGAGAGGCGGTTTCTTGAACCGCTGGGGCTGCCAGGAAGGTGCCGGGGATGCCTGGGAAGTGCCGGGGCCGGCTAGCTTGGAAGTGCCGGAGCCGGCTAGCTTGGAGACGTAAGGGGCCGCCAGTCTTGGAGCCGTCGGCCTTTGGAGCCGTCGGCCATTGGGGCCATCGGCCTTTGGAGCCGTCGGCCATTGGGGCCGTCGGTCTTGGAGGTGTCAGCCTTTGGGGCCGTCGGTCTTTGGAGCCGTCGGCCATTGGGGTCGGTCTTGGAGGTGTCGGCCTTTGGGGCCGTCGGTCATGGAGCTGTCGGCCATGGAGCCGTCAGCCTTTGGGGCCGTCGGTCTTTGGAACCGTCGGCCATTGGGGCCGTCGGTCATGGAGCCGTCGGCCATTGGGGCCGTCGGTCTTTGGAGGTGTCGGCCTTTGGGGCCGTCGGTCTTGGAGCTGTCGGCCTTTGGGGCCGTCGGTCTTTGGAGCCGTCGGCCTTTAGGGCCGTCGGCCTTTGAGGTGTCGGCCTTGGAGCCGTCGGCCATGGAGCCGTTGGCCTTTGGGGCCGTCGGTCTTTGGAGCCGTCGGCCATTGGGGCCGTCCAAAAAATTTTTTATTCTTCATGGGGTCAACTAGCTCCATCAAATGCCCCCCACACTCCTTGAGCTTGCATGCCTGCATCAGCTAAGCGAAAGGAGTGTAGAACTTCAAGAAATTTTTTGGAGGCAAATTGATTACCTCACGCCCGCCACTGAAAGCAGCGTACGCTAACTTTTTGGGGGGATGCTCGTCAGTTAGCCGTTGAGGCAAAGATGAAGCCGATAAGGCAAAGTTAAGGCTGTCGAGAACCTTTTGAACCCCGGAGGGTGACCAGAGGATGCTTGGGCCAGGCTCAGGTGTCTTTTTCTTTAAAGAAATTGGTCTCCTGCAGGGTTGATCTGCCCCCCAGGAAACTCTGTTGATTGGAATCCGCAGGTCTTGAACTTGAGGGTGCCGACACGGAACCGGTCTTGGGTGCCGACGCGGAGGCCGGTCTTTGGTGCCGACGCAGAGTCGATCTTTGTTGGTTTTTCTGTAACGCATTCAGATACTAATGAAAAGAAAATTTTTTCTCAGTATAGTATACTTAGCTTTTTCGCAGCTGTTTGCCTTCGCGGGTCTTTGGTGCCGACGCGGAGTCGGTCTTTGTTGCCGACGCGAAGTCGGTCTTTGGTGCCGACGCGGAGCCGGTCTCTGTCTAAGAAATATACTCATCCCAAGAGCGTGATAAAACAAGGATATTCTGAATAATACTTTATTAAAGAATCAGCAAGCTACTGATAATACCGTCCGCGTTTCGAATGCGGGGGAGAAGCTTCCCATTTTGATGCCAGCTTGCTTCCTTCCGTCGGCTCTTCGAGCTATTGCTCGCCCCTCATGAGATCATGCTATTGTTCCTTTCGTTGGGGCATTGTTGATGCAAATCTGAGGCGTTGGAGGTGCCGACGCACCCAGGGCCGTGAGGTTTCCTCGAACGAACTTGCCCAAGTGGCCCTGCTGGACAAACTTTTCAATGGCCCTCTTCAAATGGCGGCAATCTTCGGTGTCATGTCCATAGTCTTGGTGATACCGACAGTAAAGCTCTTTGTTGTGGGGGTTTACTGACTTTAGGGGACGTGGGCGTTGAAAGTAAGGCTCCTCCTCAATCTCTAGCAGGATGTGGAAGATCGGAGCCGTGAGAGGAGTAAACCGCCCCTTAGGAACCAGCACCTGGGGCCGGTGGTCAAAGCGACGGGGTGGTTCGGGCTGCCTGGATCATCCCTCAGCTGGTTCCATGGGTGTTGGCTTCTTATTGGAACTCCTGTCGGCTTCCCTTCTGGACGAGTCAGCCTCGTTGGCGCGGATGTACTTCTGTGCCCGACTTAGCAACTCGGCGTAGGAGCCGGGAGGCTTTTTGTCCAGAGAATATGCAAATCTGGAGGGGCGGAGTCCCCGCTTCAATGCTAGGGTAGCGACAGAATCTTCCAAGTTATAGACTTCGAGCGCGCCTCCTTAAATCGAGCTACAAAGTCCTTCAAGGTCTCGCCACTCCTTTGTTGGACGGCAAACAAGCTATCGGCGACTCGAGGAATCTTCCGGCATGCATCAAAATGAGCCAGGAAAGACCGCTCAAGTTGCCTAAACGAGTTGATGCTGCGGGGCGGCAAGCGAGAATACCATGCACGCGCCGCTTTCTGTAACATGGCTGGAAAAGCAACACACAGAAGAGAGTCTGTCGCCCTCTGGACCCGCATGAGGACCTTATAGCTCTCCAAGTGGTCCAGATGGTCCATTGTACCGTCGTATGGGTCCAGCTGGGGAAGACGAAACCGGGGCAGAACCGGCTCCTCCGTGATGCGGCGGGAGAGCAGAGGACGATGGTCGAGTTCTTCCTCCGGCTGATGATTTATTTTCCTGGCGAGCTCATCTAGCCGCCGATTGTACTCCTCCAGGCGTTCCTCCGTCTGGCGGCTGATTGTCAGGGCCCTCCGAGATGGCTCGGAGGAGGAAGAAGAGGAGAAAGAAGAAGATGAGACGGGAGTCTAGACCTCCGCCTGGGCTCCTCCTGATGACGAGGCTCGGGGGGGGGGGAACTTGCCGGGGCCGTGGTCAGGGGACCGCGGCCGCTTGGAGGGCTCGCATCGAGGCTTCCCAGAGGAAACCTGACATCGGCCGGTCTCTCGCTGACCGGCCTCCCGCCGAGAACCTTCCCTCGCCGACTGCTGACTGGCGAGGGGAGCAGTCTGATGCTGGGTGGCCACGGACGATTGTTGCTGGAGCCCGTGGACCATGGCGGTGAGATTCAGGACTTGCTGGGAAAGAGTCGCCAGCCGTTCCGCTGTTTGATCAACAGCCTCCGGCGGCGGGCAGGCAACTGGAGGGTTGGTAGCAGGGGGATTGGCCTCCTGCTGCCCAATTGGCGGGGGAAGCCCCGCTGGACAGCTGACGGAGGCATCCTGAGCTCGCGTCACCACCATGGCTCCTTGAAGAGAAGAGGGGGAGAGAGATGTAGCTCAGGGAGAACGTTCGCTACTTTTTCTTATCCCCCTTCCTGGCGCGCCAATCTAATGACGCTCAATCACCTCTCCTGAACGTCGGGAATGGAGGTGCTTCTCGAATCCTCGCTTCGCTGGATTGCCTGCAAAGAAGTCCCGGAACTGGAGGGGGTCTCCGGTGGGACCCTCCGACGGCCAAGTTAGTAACTGAGGTCACAATTGAAGAGGGGCTCGAGTGAACCCTTTTTAGTGTAGAAAGTGGGATCTCAGAGATGAGGAATTCCCTTCTGAGAGTTGAGAGGGCGATCTTGGGGGTTATCGCGCATACCTGTTTACTGAGTGAATTTACCTTTTTATAGGGGTTGACCCTGGCATGATCACGTAGGATTGTGTGAAGTCAGATTGTCTGCTAAACCCTTGCGTGAATCTGGGCTGGTTGGTGGGTTACGTCCCATCAGTTGTTGGGTAGGTGGGTTCTGTCCCATCAGCTGGTGGGGCTGTTGAGTGTCGGATCTGGCGCTGTCGGGCGGCGCGCGTCAGAGAGGCGGTTTCTTAAACCGCTGGGGCTGCCAGGAAGGTGCCGGAGCCGCCTGGGAAGTGCCGGGACCGGCTAGCTTGGAAGTGCTGGGGCCGGCTAGCTTGGAGACGTAGGGGGCCGTCGGTCTTGGAGCCGTCGGCCTTTAGAGCCGTCGACCATTGGGGTCGTCGGTCTTGGAGCCGTCGGCCTTTGAAGCCGTCAGCCATTGGGGCCGTCGGTCTTGGAGGTGTAGACCTTTGAGGCCGTCGGTCTTTGGAGCCGTCGACCATTGGGACCGTCGGTCTTGGAGGTGTCGGCCTTTGGGGCCGTCGGTCTTGGAGCCGTCGGTCATGGAGCCGTCGGCCTTTGGGGCCGTCGGTCTTTAGAGCTGTCGGCCATTGGAGCCGTCGGTCATAGAGCCGTCAGCCATTGGAGCCGTCGGTCTTTGGAGGTGTCGGCCTTTGGGGCCGTCGGTCTTCGAGGTGTCGACCTTTGGAGCCGTCGGGCCGTCGATCTTTGGAGCCGTCGGCCTTTGGGGCCGTCGGTCTTTGGAGCCGTCGGCCTTTAAGGTGTCGACCTTTGGGGTCGTCGGTCGTGGAGCCGTCGGCCATGGAGCCGTCGGCCTTTGAGGCCTTCGGTCTTGGAGCCGTCGGCCTTTGAGACCGTCGGTCTTTGGAGCCGTCAACGCCTTTGGGGCCGTCCAAAAAAAAAATTTATTCTCCGTGGGGTCAACTGGCTCCATCACTATCTATAGCTATTTTAGAAGTATTTTCCAATACATTGATCATATTTTTTTGGATGACAGCAAAAAATCACTATTTTTTAAAAATATTAAATTAAATTATAAAATTATAAAAAATTATAAATTAGAAGCAACTTGTGATACATTGATCATAAATTTAAGGCAAGCTCACGGCATACTACTTTGAGGCTAAATCACTTGGTAATGTTGCTACTGCAATGCAGGGATAAAGGAATGCTTAGATTGAAGCAGCATATAGCCTATGGTTACCCCAACATCAGTCAGTGCAGAAAATGCCTGTAGGAGACCCTTTGGTTGATGAAAATATACATCACGAACTATAAGATAAAGAAGCAAAGAGCTGCAAAGAAGGTGGAGGTGGAGCGACGGACAACAAAGCCGCCATCTTACCACTTGAAGGATCTGGATAAGTATGAAGAGTTGGATTCGAATGATATGGAGGTGAAGATGATCATAGAGACCACACAGGTCAGTCAGCAAAAGAAGTGGCAGAGGGAAGAGAGGGAGGGTTTGGTTCACTGCGAGTCCTCGCAGTATAAGGGTGGTGGTGTCAAAATAGCCAGGATGGGCTCATCAGGTATCCACAGGAACTCATCAATGAGGGAGGTACCTAGTAGGCACACAACAGAGTCGGATATCTTTTATGTTTGGGTCCTTCAGCAGCAACAAGGATAAAAAGTCCAAGTAGATCCACTTAGATGCAAAAGTCCGTGATACTAATCCGCATGCCTTTCCAAGCAAATATTCGTGACAATAGAAAATTGGCAATGCTTATGAACAAGAATTTTAATATATGAAAGTCAATTGGAAAGTAGTTCTTCAACTATATAGCAAAAAATGTCCAATGCCATCCAAAGAGCCGATCAAAATGTTGATCCTCTAAAGCTGAAGGACATATACGATGACTTGATAGATTAGACAAGGAGTTGTAGAGTTCGATAGTCTCGTACCAGAGAAGCTAGGAGATATATGGCCTCATCTTGATGTGTGATAGATCGATATGACCCAGTAAACAAAGCATCATCAATTTCCTTGCCCAGTCAAACAGAAAGGCATTCTTCCATAAGTCTATAGATGCTTCAAATGTGGTGCACGATACACCCTACATCCTCAGACAGATAGAGGATCTGGTTGATGAAATTAGAGAGCAACATAACATGCAGGTCGTCACAGATAATAGCACATAGTACCAAGTTGCCTAAGAGCTACTAATGCAAAGAATGCCACGTCTCTGTTGGACCCCACGTGCGATGCAGTATATTAACCTAATGTTGATGGATATTGGGAAGATCTGCAGAGTAAGACAAACTATCGCGACAAACCATTACCAAGTTTATCTACAACCACATATGAGTCTTAGCACTAATGAGGAGGCACAACGGAGGTGAGATTTTGAGGCCTGTAGTGCCACGGTTTGCCGCACATTCTATAGCATTCGATAGCATCCTAGACAAGATAGGTGGCCTCCATCAAATGTTTGTGAGTGAGTGGCAGGAAATAGATTCTCCCAAGTCAGCATAGAGGGCACAATCACCAGTATATCGTCCCAGGAATTGCGATGAACTTCTAGACGTCATGCACAGTGTGGTCTACAAGATGTAATCTAATCCCACAACTAGGGCAAGATGTCTAGAGGAGAGATTTTTTTGATTTGATCACATATATCTGAGCTAGAATTGAAAAAGTATAATGTATCCTTTTAACAGAGCAATGCTTTCAAAAAAACTATGCTTTCAGAGAAAGAATGTTTGTGGCTAAGGTGCATAACATGTGTCCAGATATTTAGTTTCTTATATTTATAGTCGAATAGTAGGTCCACTTCAAAGGGCAACGTAAAACCTCGAGAGATTGGTGATCAAATCCTTTCCTAAATGGTCTCCTCCAGTGAATGTGAGCGCAATTGATCCACATTTGCAACCTTGTGATGCTTACAAGTTGGATTTTGCTAGCATGATCTTTGCATGACAAGACCAGTATCTCGTTGTACACCAAGGGCAAGATGACAAGATATAGAAAAAGCTGAATATGGTGATTCAACATAATGGAGCCATAATGCTCGTAGAGCTAGGTTTCCCTTCGAGATCCAAACTACAAGTAAGACCCCAATATTTATGAGTGGCATAAATGCTCCATCAGATATTACATGTTTTTATATATAACTTATATGGTTGAAATTCTTGTTCTTATGTAATTTAGAAAACATATCTTAGTAGTTGTCTGTCACTTTCATTTGCATTAATAATATAGTGATATGCTATAGTTTCATAACTTTCATTTGATACCATAAAGTGCTTCCAAACACAAACAAAAAGCATTGTAAATTTTAAACAAATTGTTAAAATTGAGTATGCAACCTAAAAAGATATATATAAAAATATTTAAAAAAATGGCATACCAACCCAAACCAGCAGCACGCTGCTAGTTTAGTACCACTATTAGATTCTAGCAAACTTGATCTAAAGTAATCTTGATTGACTCAACCATTTAGGCTAACAATCATGCAATTGGCAAAGTAATCACTGGCTAATGAAATTAGCTTGAAAGCCACCAATTGGTAGATGGACCGGAAACTTTCAAAATTGGTTTAAAAACCTGATCATTTGTTTGTTAATGCTTACAATTGAAAAGAAACATCTTTGCATGCTACAATTTCCACTAGGTAAAGAAAAATCTAAATAAAGGATGGAAAGAACAAAATGAAACACATGCCTTCAGGAAAATCTCTCTCTTTTTTGAGGAAAAGAAAGCATAGTGTTATATTTTCATTTCCACATGTATTTGACCTAGTTCTTTCAAGCAATTTTGCTTACCGGATGCAAGGTTTACTATTAATCACCTGGTCAACTGCATCAATAAATTATCATGATTAATTTTCCACTTTGGCTTCCAGAATATGGTGTCCCATAGCAGATAGAGAATGCAACTCAACTCAACTCATCTAAGCCTTTTCCCAACTACATGGGGTCCGCTACATGAATATGCTTCCTCCACTCTGCTCTATTCAGGACAAGTCGACATTCAAATTACAAATAATTATATCTTCTGTAATTATTTCTGTCCATGTTAGTTTAGGTCTATCTCTACCTCTATCCTTATCATGAATTGTTCAAAAATCACTTTTTTTAACTGGCTTACCATGGACAGAGAATGCACATGCTTCTAAATATATACGATGCTCATGATAAATTGATAATTGCTATATGCTCTCTTAAAATGGAAAAGGAATTGTAGGATGCCGATGAATACCAGGATTTGCAAATTGGCAAACTGAAAAGTCCTTCAAATCTATACGTCTCAATAAAGCAGAGGCTCTCCTGATTTGATCATCTGTGGCACGTGGTGCAATAGCATCAACAGCCTTGTGAAACTGCAAGTTAACTTGGATTATTAAATTTGTAAATAAAAAGAGAACTGAACAATAATCAAAGTGCAAGTTTTCTTGCCTCTTCGACATGCCTAATATCATCTGAATATGGAAGATATATCATATGCATTCCAGGAGGCTCAACTTGACCACTTGAAGTGGTTATTTCATCCTGTTTAGGTGCATTTATTTAGCTAGTTTCACTAGGAGATAGTTATTCAATATGCAGTTAAATTAAGCACTTCAAGAACAAGCTACACAAACACTACATAATGATACTGATATTGATAATGAAGCCCTTGCACGTAAGTTGTTATTTTCTTACAATAATAAGGATTGGAAATCTTGAGAATGTGACAGCGCATATTGCCTCCATGTGTGTGCATGTGCGCAATTGTGCGTGTGTTTTGAGCAAAATGGTGGCTAGTCTCAGAAGCCATGTGTGTCATCATCTGTATGAGTTACTGATCCTTTTCCCCCACCAGGTCTTGGCAATCCTTGTACAAGCATACATGAGGGCCATTTCTTTCAAATATTTGCTTGCCACTGTTCACTCCTTGATCCTACCAGGAGGGACCTAAATAAAATTTAGCGAAGTAATAACTTCATCTTTAACAAATATATTTTTGCAAAATTCAATGTCCCTTCAGTTCTTCTCACAAAATACAGATTTTATAGATGTTATTTTCAAGTGACAGTTACCTGTTATTTTAGAACTTAACTCATGCTAGTTATTTCCAAAAATGAAGTTTTCAATTTAAGAATCACAATAATGCTAAGTTGCTTTGCTTTTCATTCTGCAATGAAACCAGACTCAATATTTTTAATTTTGACAGCACTTGATGATTTGCAGAACTATATATATAGATGATATCCTATATGATATTCGCATTGCAAGACTCTGTGATTTGATACTTTACCACATTGATAGTCACCAACATCTGATATATTTAACAAATTCACAAAGCATACCTCTTAAAAAAGGTCAGAGAGAAAAGAATATTCGTTCAAATTCATTCTGCAAGGAAATCAGACTCAAAATTTTAAATTTCAACGGCACTTGATGATTTACAGAACTATATATAGATGATATCCTATATGATATTTGCATTGCAAGACTCCGTGATTTGATACTTTACCACATTGATGATCACCAACATCTGATATATTTAACAAATTCACAAAGCATACCTCTTAAAAAAGGTCAGAGAGAAAAGAATATTCGTTCAAATTCATTCTGCAAGGAAATCAGACTCAAAATTTTAAATTTCAACGGCACTTGATGATTTACAGAACTATATATATAGATGATATCCTATATGATATTTGCATTGCAAGACTCCGTGATTTGATACTTTACCACATTGATGATCACCAACATCTGATAAATTTAACAAATTCACAAAGCATACATCTTAAAAAAAGTCATAGAGAAAGTAGAATTCATTCAAATTAGCATCAATATGTACTTTTCTTCATAAAGGGGACACTAAGTGTTCACACGCTGTTTATGAAATAAAATTTATCAAGACTACCCATGTATAAAGGTGTGAAACAACTAACATTGGGTATGCCAAAACAACATTGGTTAGCCCAAAAATAGTATCCTATCAGCACAGTTGGTCCAATATTTTCAAGGTCATCCATTCCGTTGCCTTCAATGTCTTCCTACTCTTCTCTATGTGTCATTCTTCTCAGATATGTTTTAAGTAAGCTAGCAGATTAAAGTAGGGAAAACTATGCGACAGCCTTGGATTCCTTAAGATTTGGGGTAAACTATAAGATATTTTTCTGATAAAGGAGGAGTTATTCATTTTAAAGAATAGAAGACTCCTAAAAGAAACAATATCCTTGCAATTGTTGATACATGTCTGAGACCAATGCTCAGCTATCTATGCACAAAATAATTATTTGGAGGCCTGAAACATTTCCCTATAAACTGTGGAGTGTAATTTACCATGGTCCAATTTTCATTCCATATTATATCTCAAATTAAGTCATCAAACAAGACATGGTCATATCCTACACAAGCAGTAATATTTCAAATTATGGTGCTCGGCATCAAAAACTAAAGGAAGGCTACTCGCTTTCTGCAAAGTTGCATTACAGCTTAAATTCAGTGGTATGGTAGAGGCATAAGCACATATGTTTGTGCATACATACATGAGTGCATAAATATAGAAGGGTGAACCAGTACTCTTCTGATGATGCAATGAAAGCTCCAATCCTACCAACGTAAAATCCACATCTAAAATACCTAGGAAAACCAAAGTCAAAAGTTTTATAGATATCCAAGATAGACAATATTTAACAGTGGAATGTAATGTTTTGATTTATTTTATGGTTTAGAAGCATTCAAATCATCTTGATCTCAGTTTTAACACATAAAATGTATCGTATAGTACATTTTAGCACCCTAATTCTAATTGCTACCATCCATTTCATATCCAGCAAATGCACAAGATAACTCAAAACAGGTCACCCGTTGTTTAGGTACTTTAGGTGTCGTAGATAATGACCAAAAAGTGGATCCTTGATTTAAAAGGTCCATTATTGATTCTGCACAACTAGGATTGAGTCTTCAAGCCCAATGGAGAGATGCTAGATCAACTTGCTTTCTCAGTATGATTTCCAATGAAATATCAATGATAACACACAACTAAAACAATGAAATTCCACTCCATTGAACAATGACATTGGCACCCAATATGTACAAATAAATGTAAATGCATTGTGACCAATGGAAAATATTACTTGTGCAACAAGGGCAACCAGCTGGGGATGATGCAAGCTTCCATAAAATGCAAGAGCAAACCTGAAAATATTGCCAGTCAATACACATCAAAAGCCAAAAATATATATTTTGTTAAAGCACACAGATTTTAAATGCTTCTGTGACTGATTATTATATAAAATGATCAACATTCTCATCAGTTCAACAGTGCCAGGTTCATTTTACTATTTTCTCTGTGCTTTAGATTCCAGCATAGATGTGCATATTAATGGTTATAGTATATCTAGAGTTTGGTGACATGAAGAAATACATCAATTAATACCAAAGGGAGCCTTATAACCAACAAGGCATTGTAGATTAAAGTCAAATGTGAAGATAAATAAGACCAATTTCTACGTAGATCAAAGTGATATTTTAAGCACAAGCAAAACATTGAACCGATTTCTAGAGGCAATTATGCATAAATTTTTGCCAAAGAATTATGGATATTTGTTAGACTTAATGCTATACATTAAAGATATACATAATGACCCACTAAAAGCTATATTAATATAATCTCAAGATCAAGACCAACCATATCTCTTAACGTTTCCAGTGTTTCTTAAGTATGATTATATGTCTTCTAAATATTTTTCAGGAATATACTGGGTTAAAGAAAGGGGATAAATTAAAAGGAAAAGGAAGAGATCAAAATCTTCAAGATTTGGTTCATCACTCCATTGGATTCTGGGATCCAATCATACTATACCAAATTCTCCATTTAGGAGAGTTATAAGAACATCAACAGGTACAATTATCATATCTATTGTTGCCAATGTTTGGAATCGATTCCTTGTACACAGAAGAATCAAAGTAATCTAGTTTGTCATTGATATCTAACTATAAATTTAACAATAACAAATGTGATCTTTCAAACCATACTCTATATCGCAGCACAATTAGTAGGCTTCACCATCTTAATCAACAAGACTAGTTTAAACTTTTGCAGAATGATAGATCTTAATTTTACATGTTCTATGCACTTTCAGTCTCAAGCAACATACAGAATCTATTGACACAGTCATGAACAGTCCCAGAATGCTCAGGGATAGCACCTGCATCAGTTCCAGCTCTCATGCGATGGGAGACTCATTAAACTTTTGTTAGGTAAATGTGGTATTCAATAATATTAACAAAGTTAACAAAATATTAGAAATGATTGAACAAATATACTGGTTAAACCAAAGAAAGAAATATCAAAAGAATTAATTTCGGTTCAGACCGGAAGTGGGCCGAGATAGGTTGGGCCAAACCCTTGCCCAAGCCAAGCCCAAATTTTTTTCTGTTTTTGAGCTAAGCCAAGGCCCAAAATTTTTATTGAATTCAAGCCTGAGCCCGAGCCCGGCCCAAAACCCATTGGGCCAGCTCGAATTAGCCCATTTGGACCAAAACACTGGGCCACTTTGATTTTGGCCTAATTTTAGCAATTTATTTTACAAATTTATTTGTTTAAACATACTGATTATTTGCTTAGACTATATTAAAGCATGTATAAAATGGTTGTTTGCTTAGATAGTAAATACATGGATTCAATTTTGTATAAAACTAGAATTAAATGAAGATTCAGCCAATCCAACCTAGAGCCCCATAATCGGGCCTACTTCAGGCTTCATAATTGGGCCCCAATTGGGCTTGAGTTTGGGCTAGGCCCAGGCCTAGCCAATCTTCTATACGAGGCCAGCTCGAAATTAATATGGGCCTTGATTTTGAACTCAGGCCTGGCCCAAAGTTTAGAAAACTCTGGCCTAAGCCTGGCTTAAAGTTAACCTAGCTCGAGGCCACTTCTAGCCCTAATTTCAATCGAAACTTGGCCAAAACTGATGAAATCAAAAATCTTGGTCAATTTTGGACTAGGCTTGGCCAAAACAAATTGGTTTAGTTTAGTCCAAAACATCAAAAATTGATGGAAAGGTTACCTATTGGGAAATAAATTCAAGGCATGCATGAACCCATCCACACATACAATATAGATAATGTATAAAAGAATGTTGAGTATCTAAAAGGAGCTGCAACTGTCCATAGAGTCCTCTTTATGTTTTTCACAAATTAAAAATGTCTTGATTAATGAGATCAGAGAAACAAATCTTAAGGGGGCATTTGGTAGCAGGTAATCTATCCAGATTACCGATAATTTAAAAGGGCCCCACCGGATAACCATGTTTGGTACATATTTTGAATGGCAATTTATCTTGCAGTGGTAATCTGGATTACCACTGATTACCTCAGGGAGAGGTGGTTATCCACATTACCGACTATGTTGTAATCTAATAAAATTTTTTTAACAAAATTGCCCCTACCTCTTTTGTAAAAATAAAATTATCCATTCCTCCAAACAAAATCATTCCCTTCTTTTTCTCTCTTTTCTCCTGTCTCGCCGTCGTTATCTCTTTTCTCATATCTTCAAACAAAAATAAACTGTCGTATTATTCGTCCATAGAAAAGAAAAATATCGAATAGAAAAAAAAAATTAAAACAAAAACAAAAAATATAGTTATAAGAAAATTCTAATTGAAAAAATAAAAAAAATTAATTACTATTTTTAATTTTTTTAAAAAATTAATTAAAATTAATTAAAAATTAAAAAATTAATTAAAATTAATTAATTAAAAATTAAATTTAAAAATTAAATTAAATTTAAGAATTAATTTTTTTAATTTTTTAATTAATTTTTAAAGTTTATTTTTAAAAAATATTAAATTAATTAATTAATTAATTTAATTTTTAATTTTAAAAAATATTTTTTATTTTTTAAATTATTTTTTTAAAAGTTAATTTTTTTAATTTTATTTTTTATATAAATTAATTAATTTTTAAATTAATTTTTTTTTAAAATAATTTTTAAATTAATTTTTAATTAATTTAATATTTAAAAATAAAATTAAAAAATAACATATCAATTATTCTTAATCTTAATTAATTTTATATAACAAAATATTAAAAATGAATTATTTTTAAAATATAATAAATAAACTATGATAATTGAAAGTTTAAGAATCAAAAAAAATTGAATAAATGTTTAAGATTAAAAATATATTTTAATCTTAAAAAAATCTAGTATCTTCTACTTATATAAATACTTTGATTTAGGGGTTTGGGGTATTTTAATTTAATATATTTGATTTAGTATATGAATTTGATTTAGAAGTATTTTGGGAATTTGATGTTATATGACTGGTAATCTGTTTGTCATACCAAACACAAACATTAATCAATATTATTGTAACATTACTATGTATACCAAACACAGTAAGCAACATTACTGGCAATCCATCCAGTGGTAATCTATCTTATAGATAATCCACATTACCATTCAGGATTGCTGGCATTGCACCAAACACAACCTAAATAGTTATCATCGAAGGAAGCAGTAGGGTATGATGGTTCACAAATCAATTGATCAAAATAAAGTAAAACAAATGCAACTTGAGGTACATGCCAGATCAACAGAAATGTCCAATAAGCAACAAGACTTCTAAGCTATCTTTTTTGATGTCATGGTTATAGTACCAAAAGTACAGAGAAAAGGATTTCTAAAAAGCTCAACATGAGGAGTGAGTGGTGGTGCACCTTAACGTATGGAGCTTGCTATGAGTAGATTCTAACACACAATTCAAAGAGTCAATTCTAGATGAATGAAACAAGGGTTATCAACAAATAAAAAAGGTAATTAAAAGTGAAAATGGAAGATGCAGACATATGTTCAGTCTGTAACTACAGAGCCAGAATAATGTTGTCACTTTTAAACTACAACAATGAATAATAAAAGCTGGCCAAACAATGAAAACAGAAATGTCTAAAAGTTTCCTAAAAAATATATACATACTAGTTACATATTATATGCGAGGAATGATTTAGATTCTCTGCTTCACCTTAAGCTATTAAAAGAATTAAATATTATCTACTAACCGTAGATGTTGTAGCATTGATCTATGTAAAGCAAGGAAAATGCGAGTACTTCCAACAATTTCCTGCATATATATATATATATATAAGAAGATTTATCACACCATATGTAACAGTAAGCTTATGAATGTTTAAAAAATAAGAGTTCAAAAATAATATTTGATTTCTAACAATTTATAATTGAACAAAAATACATTTAAAAGGATAATATTTAATGTTTGAAAACTGAGATTAATGAAGCAAATCCTTCAGCTTTTAGACAAGAATTCACAATGCTAAGAGGAACAACTTATGAACAATGGTCTCAACAGAAAGCTCCCTTTGGTAGACATAATTTGAACAAACAGTCTCTGCAGCAAAATATATGGAGGCTTAATCTAAAGTGACTAAGCCATTTACAATATCATCTTAAAGTGAACTTCAACATTTAAAAAAATAATCAATGATATAAACCAAGGTCCACAAAACTGATACCATACCAAAACATTACCAGTTTGCTATGGTATCGGCTGGTCTGGTGTGGTACATATCTAGCATTGAGAAAGAGTGTCTTTTTTTCACTTTCAACCATTCGGCACCGGACAATACAGATTGGTACCCAGCAATACAGGTCAGTTTGAATCCATTCGTTTGATACCAAATTCAAACTCAATATTGTACTAATAATGGTACAGTACAGTTGGTACAGCTAACCTTGATAAAAATACTAAAGACATTTCAAATCAGATGGCAAAACAAGTTGTCTTCTAGCTCTCCTAAGCTTGAATTAAATCATGTAATTCCAGTTAGACTAGTTGCCCTACACATTCCTTCCTCAGATGATAGCTCACTTTGAGACTTCTAGGTGCATTCTCTACTCAATAAGCACTAACGAAATATACTGATTTTGGATGAGAATGCCCAACCACAATTTATTGCAATAGCGCACAACAAAAAAATATCTTTGCTGTCCTCTTCCAAACAGACATTGACAACTTAAGGACTATCCATCTAAGCCCAAGATCCCACATTAAAGACCAAATCTGAATTTGGCCAAATCAACCATCTTAAACAAAGCAGAAAGAAGGTTCAAAAAGGCCACAGTGGGTGGGCTACCATGGGCCCAAGTCATGAGGGAAAAGGTTCTATAAATTGTGGTTGGGTTTGATCCGGGGGCCAGACCATAGGTGGGATTGGGTTTGCAAGGGCCAAGGGCAACCAAATGGCAATGTAGAATGATTGCAACAGGTTGCTGTGGCATGTAAGGTGGATAAGCTGCAACAGTCATGGCTATAAACGCCAGCCTTCTAGCCTTTGCTGCAGAGATGGGGCTCCCAAGCAGCAGGAGCCGATACATGGGGAGCTAAAGAGAGGCAAAATAGGGTTGTCTATCATATCAAATCAATACATTTTTCTTTTCAGAAAGGCACGTGCTCTTATCTCCCTCTAGAACATGTCTAGAGAGTGAGGGACATGCAAATGCACCTAACAAAAGAAGGGTGTATGCACAACTCCCTTGCAGATGAATGACTATAAATCAAGCTTTGGCTGAACTACAGGTGACACAATCCTGACCCAAATTCATATGTGGCTGCAGTATTGGCACCGGAGCTTTCACCTGAAATCCTTCGCCCCAATCACTACCACAAATAAGGATTGTTTCCCGCTATCAACCCTATTGATAGCACCACCTTTGCATTTCATTCACCAAGCAGCCGCTAGATTTTTTATCACCTAAAGGTATGTTGTTTACCATATGAGCATAATTTACAAAAGAGAATCACTAATCATTCCTTAAGTCTTTTGCACTTGATGCATCATGTTGTTAAATGTTCATGACCACAATTTCATCAAAGCGATTAACATTCTTGTGAGCAGCACACTGAAACACTGCCAAATCCATGAGCAAAATTTTAAGCTTTAATCAAAATAAAGGGCAGCATTCTCACCTCATCAGTTGGAAAAACAAATGTTGATGGCCTCAGATTATGATAATCTTTCAAGCAATCCAATGGCTTGAATCCTAAAAGGTGAAGCTGACTGTCTGAAACTTTCTTTATCTCAGACAGTTCATCCACAGAAAATTTTATGATTTCACTGCAAAAATGTAAGAGTACAAGGCAAAATAACTAATTCAGAAAAATCAGCTTATTAAATAAAATCATACTCTTAACTAGGTGGAATTAATGAATATCAGCATTTGGTTATACCAGCATACAAAAGATCCTAAGTGATCCTAAATGATGAATACCAACATCTAGTGTATGACAGTGATCTATCAACCATGCAAGTTTGGATTAAGTGGGTCCACTAAAAGAAGATTGTATTTTTTAACAAGTGAAACCTCATGATTGAGACAAAAGAATATGTATAATTTCCAACCTCATGATTGTGAGACAGAATATGGATAATTTCCAGGGATGCCTTTTATGTTTATATCTGGCTCCCAAGTCACATGAGATGGATAAATGGTCCCTTCACTCAAATAAACTACATGTGATGGACGGATGGTCCCTACACCGGAATAAACTATATTTTTCATACTAAATGAACTCCTAAACATTGTTCTCCATGCACAATCAATCTTTGCCAGCATAGGTCATGAACACTTGAAAACTAAGGAAAAACGGTTGAAGGAATCCAACTACCAAAGGCTTTAGGTGGGAGAAGGCTTTGGCTCTTAGTAGCCAAAAAGCTTCTGCCTTGGGTACTGCATCCACTTCAACATATTTCCACATACTCACTCTAGCACCTACCTGTTAAGTGCTTCTTAATTCCTTTTTTTTCTAATAGACTCACTTCGCTGCACCCACAACTGAATCCACTCACAGACATACGCAAACTCCTATTTCAAGTAATTTCAAGTAATTTCAAGTAACTAAGGTCTAACATCTTTTGCGACCATCAAGGTAATTGATAAAAAGCAAAGCAATAATCATATCAATGAAGGAATTGTTGAAAGAGTGGTAATAATCCCACATCAGATAGGGAAGGGATCTATACTCCTGGACCCGTCCATCTACTAGCTTAAACTTTTGGCCCAGACTTTCCATCCTCAAAAGAAGTCTAACTTATTAACTTGTGATACAAAAATGGCAAACAATTAGGACAAAATGTATAAAAATGTAACATGTAAACATGCACTGCAATAAGTGCAATTTCATGGAAACAAATCCCAAGCTATGAATACCAACTTCTTGTAAGGGTGAAAACATTTACGCGGCTCCCGAAGTAGAGCTCCAGTGTCTGCACATATAAACGACCTTTCTGCCAAACAAACAAACTAACATCTGTTACCACAGAATAGCCTAAAGGGGAAGAAAAAAGAAGAAGAAGAAGAAGAGATACTTATGGTAATGCTTAGAATGTTTTTAGATGTGTTTTTACTTCAAGTAACCACAAAATGTATTTTTGAGTATGTTCAAGTGATTATAAATTCCAGCATACAAGCTAGTGATGCAAGAGTACGATTCAAAAATATATATAGTGAGAGACATCTTGTATATCTCTACGTGTATACAAATATGGCATGGTTAAAGATTGCTTAATTTTTTAAGTTTTAAACAAAATATACGGTACCTCATTCTAAATGATACAATTCTTCATCAAAATAGGCAGCATTGAATATTTAGATTTTAGGATAGTACCTTGATTAAATATGACTCATGAATAAAGATATTATCTATAAGATAGAACAATAAAATTATTATCTAAAGTTTTAAATCTTATGGAATAAAGCCATCTCATGGAATAGGATGCATCGTTGTCCTATCTTGCACTAATATAAAGGACCTTTCTGTCTGCCAAACAAACAAACTAACATCTGTTACCACAGAATAGCCTAAAGGGGAAGAAAAAAGAAGAAGAAGAAGAAGAAGAAGAAGAGATACTTATGGTAATGCTTAGAAATGTTTTTAGATGTGTTTTTACTTCAAGCAACCACAAAATGTATTTTTGAGTATGTTCAAGTGATTACAAATTCCAGCATACAAGCTAGTGATGCAAGAGTATGATTCAAAAATATATATAGTGAGAGACATCTTGTATATCTATACGTGTATATAAAAATGGCATGGTTAAAGATTGCTTGTTTTTTTAAGTTTTAAACAAAATATATGGTACCTCATTCTAAATGATACAATTCTTCATCAAATAGGCAGCATTGAATATTTAGATTTTAGGATAGTACCTTGATTAAATATGACTCATGAATAAAGATATTATCTATAAGATAGAACAATAAAATTATTATCTAAAGTTTTAAATCTTATGGAATAAAGCCATCTCATGGAATAGGATGCATTGTTGTCCTATCTCGCACTAACACTTGAGATGAGGGAGATTCCAAAATGCGCCAATCAAGATAATAGGATGATGACAAAATAGCCCATCCTAAATTCAGGATGGTATCTGCCCAGTCATCCTGCAAGACACCCCGCCAAGATTTGAAACCATAGTTAGCAAATAACTTAAGACATAATTATATAATCTAAGTCCAACTAGACTTTCCTTCAAACCTACCTCCCTATCCCCTCTCTTTTCTTCCCCCCCCCCCCCTCTCTCTCAAAATCTTTCCCACACTCTCCTCTTCCTAACCCAAGTGCCACCACACCACCACTGCCCACCTCCCATTCCACCACCCCCTACACTCCCTCTCTATTCTCTCTTTTCATCACCCATCCCATCTCCCTTCTCTCTCCCACCCAAATTCATCTGCCCTGATTTTTCTCCCTTCTCTTCTCCATAGGTGTTCAATACAGTACATTAAACCCACCCCACATGGTTAAATGCAGGTACACTACAACTATTCCACAGGAGTTAAATATAATACACCAGATCTATCCGAAAGGGATTAAATGCAGCACATTAAATGCAGTTTACAAGGATTAAATGTGGTACTCAAAGTCTCGTCACAGGGATGATGTAGCTATAGTCTCATAGAGTGAGCTGAGAACTATTTGGAAAAATGGTTTACAAATTGACCTTTGAAAATATATGTGAAATATTTATTGCAAAAATCCCATCTTTATCAACTAAATTATTTTGTTTAGTGCATCCATAATTTGTTGAAAAATTCTTCTATTGTACTTACTCGATCTCTTTGTGCATGGTTTTGGTTACTTATTGGGACCTAAGCTCACTATTTCTCTCTCTTTTCTCGAAGCCTAAAGTTTGGGAGGTGGCGGGTGATGCTTAGAGTGTGAACTTAGAGCAGGGTCTTGGACCTAGCGAAGACCCAACCTAGTTACCTAAATTTCTTCTATTGGAAGCCTTCTTTGGAAATGTTGTTTCGCAGAACTTGTTAAACCTTAGAGCAATTGAGCAGTTGTTGTGCCGGTTAGTATGTGGATTTATTTTAATGCCCGGCTTGTATTATTATTAATTATGATTATATTTGAGATTGGCATGTAGCCGATTCAAGTTATTAATCTAGATGGTTCAAAATTTACTCTTACCTACACCGCATGGTTGTTAAAATTGGTTATGATTGTTGTCTGATTGATTGTCATCTTGCATGTTTGTGAGGAACCTACACATGCACAATGGGTTGCCACATTTCTTGATTGATGCCATCAAGTCAAGGGCATGACCATATTGATTCACATAATTATAATGATGCATACATACATGTTGGTAAGCCGCAAGAAGTGCCCCTAAAATTGAAAGATGCAGGGTCAACATAAATGCTTTAAATTTTTGGTGACCATCCATAGTTTTAAAATATTTTGCAGAATGTCAACTCAAAAAGATACCTAGCGGTCCACAATCTAATTTTATAAATAAAAAGGCCCACAATATTATAAGATTATTAAAAAGATAAATGAAATTGCAAAGACACCAAAGAGTAAACTAACTAAAAGGCCTAGCGTAGCAGATTTGCACTACACTAACAAAGAAGTACAAAAATATCAATAACAATCACCATGTGCAACACACAATTGCATAAACTTATCTCAATGAACATGCAGCTATCTCCCAGTGATAAACATTATTTAGAAGAGTATTCATTCCCCTTTGCAGCTCTATAAAAGTCAATTTGCCATTGCAAATTGATGAGACACGTATAATTGCAGTTATATAGCAAAATTTTTCTATGTCAATAGCTTCACTAAAATGGATTTGTAAAATTATGACCTTATCTCCAACCCTCAGATATTCCAATAGCAATCATTCTCTGCAACATAGACAAATAAATACCAGCTGAACTGGATACATATAAAGTCTGGCTTCTTTATGGCAAGTGAACACAAAATGGCAATTATATAACAGAAAACTCCCGATGACAATTGCCTGGTTGCCATAAAATTATGACCTTGACTAAGTAGATTATTTGCTGAATGCAGTCAATAGAAGAGAAACTAAAACAAAGCATCCTAACAAGTCAGATCTATAACATTTCTTGATCTTTGTCTGCCCTATTCACCATCTGTTGGCCTATATTTCCTTTTCTTTTACAACATTGCTTGTTCATGACATTAGAGCATCCTTCAAATTCCTGTTGCACTAAGCATAACGACTTCAAACTTTATTTCCTTTCACTAATCAAACTTCATAAATTCATTCATTAAATGGTGTAGTTTTCAAACACTGCAAATGATAAAATTAGGTATTGCAGAAAACTATGACTTTCTTCAAAGTATCAAGGTCACAAGCCATGTTAAAAAATTGTTGTACAAGCTACAGGACCTATCAGCCAACCGGCTGAGTAGATGGTTCAAGCACCTTCAAAATTTACTTTCTAGTATCACAAGCATACCTCTGATCTTATTCTAGGCTTTGAGCCTTGCCTGGCCAGGATTGCCCAGATTTATTTTGGACCTTCAATTTGGGACATGGCACCATCCCATTTTAATTGGCTCTAGCCAAGACCATATTTCCAAGATTATAAAGAAGCTTTAAACAAAACTGTGAAAAAAAGGCTTAAAAATTTTATTACTGTATGAAAAAATTTACAATTCATTCTACTCTATATCTACAACTTTTTATTACACTAAATAAGAGAAAAAAATTTAGCTAATCCCTTAACTTTAGGGAGATTATTGACCCTTATTTCCTCACTAAACTTGAAAAGATTATTACCCTGATTTCTTCTACTAAATTTAGAAAGATTATTAACCATGATTTTTTTGATTATTTATCCTTATTTTCTTCACTAAACTTTCCTAAAAATCCTTCTAAGATTGCTCATCTCACTCCTCCTCAAGCTAGTGAATATAGGTCTTTCATTTCCAACTTGCTAATATTCTTATGAAACATGTTGTTACACAGTCCTTTTGTCATCGCACTAGTTGAAGTCCTATCGGTATATACGGAGTACAAATCAGTCCACTATCTAACTTCTCTTTAATGAAGTGTCTGTCTATCTCTATGTGTTTTGTTCGATCATATTGCACTGGATTATGAGCTATACTTATAGCTGATTAGTTATCACAGTATAGTTTTATAGGTCTGCTCCATTGAATCTTCATGTCCTCCAAAATAATTGACCCATAGTAATTCACATACTCCTACTGCCATAGCTATGAACTCGGCTTCTGCACTTGATCTTGCTACTACATTCTGTTTCTTGCTCCTTCAAAATACTAAGTTTCCTTCAAGAAAGGTTCAATAGCCTGATGTTGACTGCCTATCGACTGGAGATCCTGCAAAGTCTGCATCTGTGTAAACTACTAGATCAATTGTAGATACTTTCTTGAATAGAATTTTCTTTCCTAGATGTGCCTTTAAGTAATGAAAAACTCGGTGGACTGCATATAGGTGAACTTCTCTAGGATCATGCATAAACTGACTGTAACACTGACTCAATAGGCTATGTCTGGCCTAATATGCGCAAGATAGATAAGTTTCCCAACAAGCCTTTGATACATTTCTCTATCCACTGCCTTATCTTCAAGGGCCTCAATTTATGATTCTGTTCAATAGGAGTTCCAACTGGTTTGCTAGCCATCATACATGTTTTCTTGAGCAGGTCTGTAACATACTTTTGTTGAGAAATAAAAATTTTGTCTTGATCGAGCTACTTCAATTTTTAAGAAATGCTTCAATCTTCCCAAATCTTTTATCTTAAACTCCTTGGCTAGACACTACTTTAAGGCTTCCTTCTCCATTTCATCATTTTCTGTCACTATAATGTCATCCATGTACACAATTAATATAGTGACACCCCCTAAAACTGAATGCTTGATGAAAAGCGTATGATCTCCTTGACTTTATTTGTAAATACTGGCTAACATCATCTTGGCAAACCGTCCAAACCAAGCACGCGGAGATTATTTTAACCCATATAACACCTTTTTTAATCAACAAACTTTGTTTTCATCAACCCTACTAAATCCAAGTGAAATGTTCATATAAATCTCCTCTTCTAATTCTTCATGAAGAAAAGCATTCTTCACATTATACTGTTGTAATTCCCAATCAAAGTTAACAGCTAAGGACAGCAAAATTCTCACTGTATTCATCTTTGCTACTAGAGCAAACATTTCTTGATAGTCTACTCCATATGTTTGAGTATATCCTTTTGCAACCAGCCTCACCTTGTAGCGTTCTAGGGACCCATCTGCCTTAAATTTTACTACAAACACCCATTTATAACCCACTGCTCTCTTACCCTTAAGTAAATCAACTAATTCTCAAGTTTCATTCTTCTGTAATGCATCCATTTCTGCCTCCATAACAAGACTCCATTCTTTCTTTGATAATGCTTTAGACAATGAATTAGGAATAGAAATTGTGTTTAAAGTTAAAAGAAAACTTCGATGGTTTGGGAAAAACCTCTCAAAAGATATAAAGTGTGATAATGGGTATAGAGGTCTTTTGATGCATTCTCGGATTTCTTTGCTCACAGCAATAGATAGATCCTGATCAAGGTTAGGAGGCTCGAGACACGGTGGTTCAGAATCAGTAATAGATAGATCTTGATCAAGGTTAGGAGGCTCGGGACGAGATGGTTCAAGATCGAAAAGAGGATAATCTATTTTGGTGTAGAATCCAAGTTTGCTTCACTTATTGTTACCTCATTTCCAAAGTTTGGTTCAGAAGGTTGTTCTTGCCTTGTAGTCATGATGGGATCTCTTTTCCTTGCATACACTTGATCAAACCGGAACGAATCAAAGATTTTACCATCTTCTTTCCTTTTTTTCTTCCAACTCCTCAGACTGTGGAATTGACTCTTGATATTTAGATTTGGATGGCTCAAATGGGGAGGATGTATTTAGTGGTAAAAATTTTGACTCTTTATCTTCAAGTATAGGTAACTCCCCCTGAAGATAAGAAGTAAAAAAATAGGACTTATTTTTAACAAATGTAACATCGGCTGAGACAGAGTTTCCTAGTGGATGGATAATAACATTTATAATTCTAAGTAGAGGAGTACCCTACAAAGACATACTTAAGAGCTCAAGGATCTAACTTCCCTCGATTATGACTATGAATATGAACAAAAGATGTACATCCAAAAATTCGAGTAAGATTAAAGGTGGATCATATGTCAAGATAGAATTTAGACAAGACCTCCAATGGACTTTGAAACCCCAAGATCCTGAAAGGAATTCTATTTATGACATAAGCTAACGAGAGTACAACTTCTTTTCAATATAATTTTGGTACATTTTGTTGAAACAATAAGGCTCTAGTGCACTCAAGAAGGTGTCGGTTTTTTCTTTCCGCCACTCTATTTTGTTGTGGAATGGTGATACAGAATGATTCATGTATGATTCCTTCTTTTTGAAAATAAGGGATTAAGGTCTGATTAAAGTAATCACGAGCATTATTCGAGCAAAAGTTCTTTATCTTAGTACCAAACTGGTTTTAAATCATTGCATGAAAGATAGGAAAAATATGACTCACATCAGATTTATTTTTGAGTAAATACAATCATCAATAAACGTCACAAACCACTTAAATCCTGAGATGTTTGGAATAGTTGATGGTCCCCAAATGTCACTATTGATTAAGAAGAAAGGAAAAGAAGATCTTTTATTACTGATTGAAAATGATACACGAGTGTGTTTTGCATACTCACAAGCATCACAATGAAAAGACAGAATATCAAATCCTTTGAACAAAAGGAAAACATTAGTTTCAATGCTAGAAAAGGCACATGACCTAAACGCCTATGATATAACCAAATGACACCTTTATTGGAAGAGAAAGATGAGCTAGATAAAGCAGATTTATTCAATTCCTGTTGACTTAATGCATCTAAGTAATAAAGTCCATTATGCTCCTTAACAAATCCAATCCTCCTTCCCGAAACCTGGTCCTGAAATTCACAATAAGAAGCATTGAATATAACAAAGCCATTTAGATCTTTGGTAAGCTTTTGTGTGAAAACCAAATTTGTGGATAATTGAGGGACATGAAGAATATTTTTAAGAACCAATTTTGAGGTAATTTCGACATCTCCTACTCCTGGTATTCTGGTTGTAAAACCATCAGCAACGACAATCTTTTTATTGCTAGGACAAGGATTATAAGTTTTAAATTTATTTGAAATATGGGTCATATGGTCTGTAGCATCGGAGTCAAGTATCCAGGCATTCCTAAACTCATTACCTAGAGCATTTAATACAAGAGAGATTAGAGCCTTATCCGAAAGCTTTAATGAACACATATCCTGTTTCATCAGCTGAGGATTGCTATTTGTTGCCGATTTTTTAATAGTTCCCAACAGTCCTTTAGGCGTTTCAATTTCCTCCATAGTTAAAGATGTAGCATCCATCATGGTTGAAAAAGGACCAAACAATAGTTGGGAATAAAGACAAAATAAAGATGAAAAAAATCAACGATTAAGGCTAAAGAGAATGATGAAGAAACTAGCAATTAAAGCTGGAACAGAGAGAGGTTGAATCGGCGATGAAGGCCACCAATAAGTCGGCAATGAAGGATGAGAAAAAGCAGGCAAAAACTTGGTAATGAAGGCCAAAAAAAAAAATTTCAGCGGTGTGAAACCTTAGGCTCTGATACCATATGAAAAAAAGGCTTGAGAATTTTATTATATATGTATGAAAAAATTTATAATTCATTCTACTCTATATATACAACTTTCTATTAAACTAAATAAGGAAAAAAAATTTAGCTAATTCCCTTAACTTTAGGGATAGATTATTGATCCTAATTTCTTCCATATTATTGACCCTGATTCTCTCCACTAAACTTGAAAAGATTATTGACCATGATTTCTTCCACTAAACTTGAAAAGATTATTGACCATGATTTTCTTCAGATTATTATTCCTGATTTCCTTCACTAAACTTTTCTAAAAATCCTTCTAAGATTGCTCATCCGAAATTTTCTTAAAAAACCAGACACAACAAATTAAAATTTGAATCACTTGACACATGCAGAAAATGATCTTAAAATGGCAAAGTAACAACTAATAAAAGAATAATTCAAAGCAGCAATATAAATGATATCATTTAGAAAATACAGATAGGGAATTTGTACAATAGAAACCGGCATATTTCATAGATACCATGGCATCAATCAATGGGCTTATATGGACATCAAATTGTACCTATCTCACTTGCACATCACATCAGTGATTTCCCACTTTGGATTATAGGTGTAAAGGCACATAAGGGAATGTTGTTCCCTAACAATGGATGTTTGCTCCACCGACATTGCTTTAGTCCAATGAAAAATGGACGAAAGAAAAATATAAGTGCCCTACTCTCATTATTGCAGAAACCAAATTTTATGCAGTTAAACCTACTAAATGAAGAAGATATCAATATAATCTGTAGTCTACATTTCAGATGTCTTACAAAGCATACCATAAGAAGCAATACAGCTGATCATCTAAGATGATCCGAAAATTCTACACCAATTCTCAGAGCTCCTTCCAATCCTCATATTGAACGGCTGTATTATATAATCCTTGAAAATAGTATTATCCAATGTACCTACAAGTTGCATATATCAAGATCTGCAAATTGTGAGAAGAACCATACCAGTACATTACTGGTTTGGTATGGTACAGGTTGATACAATACAATACACACCTCAGACAGACAGGATGCTAATATTTTTTCACTCTTAATCATAATACTACTCAAAATCAGGCAGTGTACGTCAAAATTGGGCGGTACAAGGTAATTCCACTCAGTTCAGGCTGATTCAATTTATAGTGAATCAAGCCCCAGTACTGTATCGGTACAGTATAGTACAGCCAACACAGGTTAGTATGGCAGACCTTGGCATATATTATAGTTAATAAAAATACTTCAGATGGCCAGTTAAGACTAATTTTATTTTAGCATTTAACTTTTAGACAATATCATGAAGATAAGATGGAAGATTCTTTCGTTTCTCTTTCAGGAAAACCCACTTGCACTAGAAATCTAGAATGTGCAGACATATACATTCAATTCTACTTGAACACATTAATTTCTCAGCAAACCAAACTTCACAAAATACATTAACTTCCATTTTATCATTGCATTTTAATTGACACATAAAAATAAATAAATAAATAAATTCAATTTACAACTTAATGAAGTTAAAACTGGTAGAGCAGGATTAAATAAGGCTGTGTGGCACCAAACACAATTGTATTTAAAAATATTACTCTCACCTTTAATGGAAGATTAGTAACAGAATCAAGCCACATTATTGACCCTAAAAAGAACAAAATAACAAACTCAATTAGTTGTATGAACATCTAGAAGAACAAAGTAAAACATCTTAAGGAATTTTGTCTTTGTAATACCTCACTAAAAACTAAGAAACCACTCAGATACTGGTAATGGATATACCTGATGAGGTAGGGCGGATAAGAGCATACGTATTCACTTCAAAACAGATATCATTTGCAATATAGAATCTGATGGTTTTGACCTTGCGCTTCTTAAACATTCTTTTCCTCAGCTGATCTGTCATATCTTCCAGTCTGATATACATAGAACCACCAAATCAAACAAAGGAAAGAGTAAGATCAGATCTAAACAAAGATGTCATATGATAGCAAAATTAGGAATGTAGATAATGAATTACTTATAAAAGGGCAAACCATTCTCAGCCAACTCTGTAGTTCAAACCTTCAATTAGATATCTGATCTAGAAATTAGCATTAATGTAAACCACAAGCATGCCTACAATTCCACTTCATGTATTAGCCGCAAAGCAGCCAAATGCATAAAAATGGCACTAGTTTTAAGTGGCTAGTAGTTGAGACAAAAGGCTGCCAAAGTTCAGCAATGAAACACAAGCATACTCATGCATGAATAAGCAACCAACCAGCTGCCAGAGTTCAGCAATGAAATATAAGCAACTCATGCATGAACAGGCAACCCAACCAGCCTATAGGTGTCAAACAAGCCAGGCCGACACAACCCGCAACATTGAGGAACAGCCTAGCACAACCCATAGCCCAACCAGGTCAAGCCATGCCAGGCCATTGCACGGCCCACAAGCTAGCCCGCCGAATGGCTTGCATGCTGACCCAACTATTATTTTTTAATATATTTAATATTACAAATATTTTTTAATATTTTAAACGTGAAAAATATATTTAAATATTTTTAATGCCGTGCCATGGGCTGTGCTATGCCTGGCCCATGTGCCTAGGTCATGCCAGCCCAATAAACGTGCTGTGCTTGCCCAGCCCACATCCTCCCAGGCTAGCTGCTGCTGGGAGTAATAGATCAAGTTCCAATAAAATCAACCAATAAACTAACTGCGGCTGAAAGTCATGCCTTTATCAAGTTTGATACCAAACTAAATTCATACAGCACAATTTGATACAGACCTATGGATGCATGCTAGGTTCTAATATATTGTTGTTATTAACAAGAATACAAGCTATTATGGAAAAAGGGATCCTACATAGCGCAAGAGCTATCTTCTAAAGTAAAGCAAGCAAGAAACTTTTCCCATTGAAAATTAAACTAGGGGAGCAACTTAGTTATAAAATATGTTCCAGGATTGTAAATTACTGCAGGCATGCTCAATACATATGGCATGGATCCATGGGCCATGAAGGCTTGTAGAGCTAATTTTGGTTGGGCCTACCACATAGGGATTATAACCCTCTAAAGGGCATTTGTGACACCAACAGATTGTATGACCAACAGAGGCCTACATAGCTGATTTGGTTGGGGCCTACTTCATAGAAATCGTAAGGTTTTCTAAATGAGAGAAGGCCAGGAGGCCTTTGTGACTGTTATTTTGGTCTTTTTATTACTCATGTAAGCTATTTTAGGGTCTGTTTAGATCTTTGGAGGGAAAGAAATGAAAAGAAAAAGGGAGGAGAACAGAGGGTAAGGAAGGGTTGTTACCCTCTCCTTGTTTGGAAAGAAGGGAAGGGAAAAAAGGTCATTATATCCATTTTGTTTGGATAAAGAGGGAGAAGAAATGAGGAAAAAAGTTATATTTATGAATCATAAATATATCTTTTATTACAAGAAAAATTCAAAGTAATTTATAAGGATAGGAACTGGAAAGATAAGAAAAAATTATAAACCACTATAAACCATTTTCCTCCCCCTCTTTACCCACCAATTTAGGGGGTAAAGAAATCTACTCCTGAGAGAAAATGGAGGGGAACGGATAATCCTCTTCCCCTCCCCTCCTCCTTTTACCTTTTTTCCAAACAAAGGTTTTTATTACCTTTCTCCTCCCCTCCCCTCTGTCTGCAAGCCCAACAACACCCCCCCCCCCCCCCCCCCCACCACCACAAAAATCCAAATAGACCCTTAGATAGAAGGAGAGTCTAACTAAAATGCCCAAATTCATTATTAATTTATACAAAATTAACAAATTTTTGGAGACCTCAATAACTTTCAAGCAACAAAGACATTTTCTAGAATGCATACTTTTCACCTGCAGAGGGCAAAAACTGGGATATCTCAACACCTTCCAATCCAAGGAGTTCCTGCAATAGCAAATACAATAATTGTACTGATGTAAATGGATCCATATCCAACATCATTTGATCGAAGAACGCATTAGATATAGTTTGAAAAGGTTTAACATACAGCATAAAAAATGGACACATTGAACTCTTCGTTGGGCCTACTCAAGGGAAGAAGTTCAATTAAGATGCCAAGGTCTTGTGCATCCTAATGGACATGTAAAATCGGAAATTATTAGAATAATGATGGTATGGAAAAAACTAAGTCACAAAAACAAATGTGTTTGCATGCATGCATTCATGCATGTGTCTATCCACAAAAAAGCAGAAGTACTTTTGCACGTTGTAGCGTTGTCCTAATCATGTCTGTTTTTGTTGCCCCTGTTATACTCCCAAACGGGTCGTCTTCATTAGTGAATAGTAGAATTCGCTTGCTCACAGACTTTGCAGATCTGAGAAATTTAAATCAAATAACAAGAATACAAGATTTAATTAGCAGAGGCATCTGGCACAGTTAAAAAACAGGATGATTAGTGATGGTGACTGGGACATTGCAAGGAAGAAGAGAGTGCAAATCCTACCCCTTGCGCAACAGTGCCTGTGCAACCCACAGGGCATTGTATAAAGAATTCTCTCGTGATCCAGAAACAATACCATATCGACTCCCGATATTGCTCATGAATGTATCTGTATGTGTTCATAATCAAGGTTTGACTCCTCATGAAAATAACATTCAGAATATTCGTGTAATTCATTATTTCTATATTATTAATAAGAATGATTTTTTTCTTAAGAAAAAGTATATGTTTCTCAATGAAAAAGATGCATATCAATTCGGTTCTTTGGAAATTGTAATAGAGAAAATGTATGAATTGCAGAACCGCTTGCCAAATGTAATATGAACAACTGACTGTGATTTTCTACCAGACATTAGGGCTGCAAATGGTTTGGACCAATCCATCAACTTAACCCGGTTATGCCCAGTCCTACCTGGTATTTCAGACCATTCAGGTCTCCATATGAATATGGCCTATTCACAAAATTGGGTCACATCTGATACATATGTTTTCTTACCCAACTCAGACCTGAGCCAACTTATGCACTCAGCTCAACTCATTTAAGCCCTTTCCCAACTACATAAGGTCGGCTACATGAATTTGCATTCTCTACTGCTCTATTCAGGACTAAGACGACACTCAAATTA
>UESW01004612.1:189424-232501 GCA_900491605.1 Calamus simplicifolius | reverse complement strand
CGAGGGATTTTCCGAGGGATTTGTTTATCGATTTTTTTTTACAAATAAGCCATTTATTATAGAAATATCTCTCAGAAAATCCCTCGTAAAATCCCTCTAAAATTTAATTTTGCGATTGATATTTCGAGGGATTGTTTTATCGAAATTTTTTTACAAAGAACCTATTTATGTTAGAAATATCCCTCGGAAAAATCCCTCGAAAAATTAATTTTGCGACGGATTTGGCGAGAAAATATTTTTTATCGAAAAATTTTATAGTTTATATTTTTTTGTCGAAAAATCCCTCAGAATTGCGAGGGATTTTTTTCTCGATAAAATCCCTTGGTAAATCACACTTTCTAGTAGTGAATGGTGTCTTTTTATAATATAGTCAAGTTTCTCTCAACACATACCATGGTATGTTGCTTGCTAAACTCCATGTTACTAAATCCAAACAAAATGATTCCAACAAAAGTATTTCACTTCGTTTAAAGACATCACAAAATTAGAATACTTGAGAACTATATCATAGAATTAAATAGGACATAGGCCATACATTTTAAAGTTAAATAAGATCCATAACCAAGAATTTGAGAAATATAGTTAAAAAAAAATGGGGACTACCTAAAAAGTCTATCGGCATCTGTTCTTCTACTTGGTCTTCGGCCCATAGCGGCTATCTTGAAGTTAACAAACTTAGTCATGGTGAGTCCATCCATATGATATATAATCTTTGAGAAGGGGTCCCTCGCTATCGGCAAAAGTGCCACTTTTCGTTCTTTCTCATTCTTCATCATGAACTATTCTTAAGTAGACCTGAACGACCATATGGGATGTAGACCAAGACAATTAGTAATCACCATATTAGCATTTTGAATTAAAATATTTTATCAAGAGAATGGCTTAAATCTATTCTTGGTTAAACTAAAAGTCAATTTAGTTGGTGAAATTTTTAAATTTTCCAATGTTGTTAAGTACTTTTGTTCAGCGTTCCTATAGATTGTACCAATCTATTGATGTTAAAATTTGACCTTTCATTTATCAACTAAGGAGGAGCTCTTAGATCGACCAAACAATGTGTTCCATACCACTAGCTTGGTTTCTTGCTCCTGAAAAAAAGCATTAGGGAAGACTTTAAGGAAAACCTTTAATGTTCTTAGTGATGATAGTTTGGCTTCTTTATCTTAAAGAAAAGCATCAAGGGAAACTCTTTCAAGTCAACTGATATGAAGGAGAAAAGAGTTTCAGGGCTCCTCAGATGACCACTCCAAGTTCTAAAGATTTTGAAAGGGTCCTTTACCTGTAAGGTGTAGAGCTGGCGAGTATGATAGATAATGCAAAAAAAGATCTTTCCCAAGTCAATCAGCTAAATCTTCATATGGATTGACTTGCTGCTTCATATAAGGATAGCACCTCATAATGCTCGAAACTTCTTTGGAGAAAGGAAGTGGGCCAACCAACTAAGAAAAATGAGCGGTATCATGCATTAGCCCCCTAGAGCTTGATGCCCCATAAAGCTTGAAACTCCTTTAGGGAAAGAAAGTTGGCTAATCAACTAAGAAAGGTCCATTGCATCATGCATTACTACCTACCTATCTTGCAGTGTCATGGCTATCCAATCGAGCTGCCATATTCTCTTTTGTCCCTTGTAGTCCAGATTAGACCAACTCATATCAATTAGAATAGTTTTGTAATTTTGACTAGAGAGTTAAAATATCAAATCTTTTAATACACTAAAAGAATTTTTGGTTTTAGCGGCTCCCATTATTGATGCCATAAATATGCGTCGCTAAATAGCAACAAAATAGCGATGCCAAAAATTTAGCCATAAATTTGCAAAGAATCAGTGACGACCAAAATTAGCAATACTATTAGCATCATTGATGCATGCTAATTAGCGACGCTCGTGCGCGGCATTGCTAATTAGTGAAGTGATGGGGACATCAGCAAGAAGAAAAGGTTGCAGACTGACACTCTTTGGTTTTGTAGTTAATCTACTTTCCACAGGTTCCACTTACTCGAGCCAAGAGTTTCAATTGGCAACTCATGCTGCAAAATTTCAACTTCTTCCAAGTCTCAAAGTATCGACACTTCTGCCTTGAGTCAACACTGCTATCAAGACATCAAGTCTTCTCTTTGGAACTTAAATCTTAGAGGACACATGGAGGTATCTGATGATGACACATGGCAAACTAAGGAGGTGACACATGGAAGCTGGTGCAACCAAATTTGTTAGGGATTGATTGTAATTAGTTAGCTATATATAACTAATCCTTAGATTGTTATGATCTTTTAGTTTTTTGGGCTGAAATTTCTGGAAATCCTTTGGCCTATAAATAGGCCAAGCTTTCCCTCTTGTAGATATGAAGTTTGAGAAATAAAATCAAGTTTATTTGATTTCTTTTGCCAAGTGCCTTGTTCATCTTTGAGTATGAAGAGGGTGAGATGCTCTTAGTTTGAGTTGAGGCTCGTGTTTTCCTAGTCTTAGATCTAGGTCACTCCTTAAGGGAGAGGGTGAGAGGCCCAATTTGCTACTCTAAACCATTCTACCAAGGTTCCATAATAGTTTTAGGAAGAAGGACAAGTGCTACCCAAGTCTCAGCAAAATTTTT
Organism: Calamus simplicifolius; assembly: GCA_900491605.1. Taxonomy (NCBI): domain Eukaryota; kingdom Viridiplantae; phylum Streptophyta; class Magnoliopsida; order Arecales; family Arecaceae; genus Calamus; species Calamus simplicifolius. The sequence goes on along the minus strand of UESW01004612.1, from coordinate 229,910 downwards.
CAAATCCTTCCTTTCCTTGTTTGATTTTTTTTATTTCCTTCAATTCCTTTGCCTCCACGGTCTTACTTCTGATCACTTGCAGGTTCTCTTGAGGATGTTAGAGTTGAGGATGATGGCTCCACGTCAAGGATCAAGTGCCAAGGTGAGTTCTTAAGTAAGGAGTATAGATCTTGTCAACCAACCCTCAATTCTTTGAGTGTTGAGTGCATCCCTTCCACTTTAAGATCTTACTTCATTGTTGAAAAAAAAAAAAAAAACCTCTTGATCCTTTAACTTAGTTTGAAGGTTTCCATACCTTTAGATCCTAATCTTTTTATTTCTTTGAAAAAGCTTGCACAAGGGTGTTTAGATTTCTGCTTCCGTTTGATGTTCTTCATTTCTCCCATGCATGAATTCAGCCATAGCTTGGGCTCAAATGTTCATTAAGGGTGGTAATCACTTAGAACACATCACCATCCCCTCATTCCACTATTTTTTTTTTCGTGCCCCATCAGCTTTGGTATCAGAGCTTTGTCTCTAAGTTAAGCTCGTAAGTTGCTGAAATTTCTGTTCTAGTTTTAGTCTGAGATTTCCATAAATTTTTTTGTAATTTTTTTAAGGGTTAAAAAATAAATAAAAATTCATTTGCTACACTTTAGGCTTTAGGTTCCAAAATCTAAAATAAAAAAATATATATTTTAGAGTTTTGGAATAAAAAAAATTTGAGTTCTTAGGTTGTTTTCTGGAAGACTGTTTTGGTTCCCTCCATTAAATTTGATTTTAAAAAAATAATTTTTTTTTAATTTGAGATCTGAGATTTAGACTTCAAATTCTGTTATTTTCCACTTAAAGTTTGAATTTAGAGGGGTTTTTAAATTTAAAATTTGAATTTTGAAATAGGTAGTAGAGAGTTTGTTAAGCTGCTAGAATCTTCTAGCAACTACTATCATAACAACTTCCTCAACCAAATTTTTTTAAAAAAAATTGAATTCAAATTTCAAAATCTAAGATTTTCACTCTGAGATCTAACTAATTCAATTTTTATTTTTAAAAATTTAAAACTTTAAATTTTTTTCAAAACCGGGTTAGTTGAAGGTTAGTTGAAGCTACAAATTTTATTTAACCACTTTTTGAAATTTTAATCTAAATTTTAAAATTAAAAAAAATAGCTTATGAAATCTAGACTTCAAGATTTGAATTTCTCAATTTAAGTTTGCATTTGCTGAATTTTAAAATTAGATTAAATTTTACTTAATTGTACTAAGTCTAGTCGATTGTGCTAGTTAATTGCTGAAATTGTGTGCATCCATATATACATAAATTATCTTAAGGGCATTCAATATAACATAAGGGGAGGAGTTAATAACCTTTCCTTACCCACAACAACATCCTCATTATGCATTGACCTAAGCCTTAATTAAAATCAAGTATGCACCTAAATTAAGGACACCAACAAGTCGGGTTCAAGTGCAAGAGGAGACAAAGCACTATTTGAGTTTGTAATTATTCTTAGAAACTGGTGTCTAAGACTAGAGGTCTAATGGTAAATGCCTTAAGCGGACTTGCGGTTCTTTAATTGGGTCCTTGCGAAAGCAAGGGGGGCCTCCCGCATTCCCACCTCTTACCTGGCCAGTGACAAAGGTAATTGCATCCTTAACTAGTACCTAGTACCTAGTCAAGTCTTGTATTTTGAACTTCTAGGTTTAGGAGCCCTAGAAGCTAGGTTTGTACTTCTTGTTTTATAGGTCAAAAGTTCTATCTTTCTTGGTTTGTACTTATGGATCCTAATCTTGAACTCTTTATGAGGACCCTGACTGAAAAGTTAGACACTGTAACTGAGCAATTAGGGCAAATCAACAAAGTATTAGGTCAAGTAAAAGATAGAGTTGAGACCCTTAAAGAGCCTCAAAGGATCCCCATCGAACCTGAATCATCTAGGTCAATTCCTCGAGGTCCAAGAGCCCAATATCATGTGCACATTCCTGAATATAATCCAAGGAGACTTGATCCTATTTCATGGAAGAAGCCCGTAGAGTCCATCGGCCTGACTTTACTCCTGATCGTATCCCTAGGCGACCTCACCAGGATTACTTAGATTAAGATGAAAGAGCCATGAGGAACATTCGATTAGAGGCTCCTATCTTTGATGGAAGCCTAGACCCTAAAGCTTATGTTGACTGGAAGGGAGAAATGGATCAATATTTTGAATGGTATGTGATGACCGAGGAGAGAAAGTATAAGTTTGCCAAACTGAGGTTAGTCCGCCAGGCTAGGTTATACTGGAAGAATATCGGGCGAATGCTTAGGCAAAGAGGAGACATGCCCATAACCACTTGGAGAGCTATGAAAATCAAGCTTAGGGAAAAGTATGTCCCTATGTCCTATCACCAAAGACTATTAGATCAGTGGCAAAGATTATACCAGGGCAATAAGACTGTGTCTGAATATATTACCAAGTTTGATGAGTTTGCGATGAGGTGTAACATTGATGAATCAGAAGCTGTAACATTGTCTAGGTTTAGAGCCGGTTTGCGTGAAGAAATTCAAAAAATTATTTCTAAGAGAAATCACTAACCTAGACCAAGCCTATCAAATAGCCAGAGATTGTGAAAGGTTTCAAAGGGGACTGATAGTCAGAAGACCCGAACTAAGTAAGATTAGCACCCCTACTCAGAAACCAGGGTTCAACCAAATGCAACCAAATCACTCCACTCCTACTATCCCATCCGGTCAAACGAGTGACAAGGGTAAGGCCCCTGTAGTTCAAAAGAGTAACAACCCGAATGTCCATTGTTTTAAATGTAACAGGAAGGGACACTATGCCAACCAATGCCCTGCCCGTTCTCTACACATAGGAGAACTAGCTGAAGAGGACCCTGAAGATACTAAAGAGTTTAAAAAAGAGGTATATGAGGTTGAATCCAATATGATCAATGAATATGATGAAGAGGAAGAAGAGATTGATTATGATGAGACTTTGGGTGTTGTTAGAATTTTGACCCAAAGGAGGATTGGAGAAGAACTAATATACTCCAAACATTTGTTAAGATAGGGGGGAAGGTTTATAAAATCATTATAGACAATGGGAGTTGTGTGAATGCTATTTCCACTAAAGCCATTAAGAATTTAAGCTTGACCCCTGTTCCCCATCCCAATCCATACAAAGTTTCTTGGATAGATTCAACATCCATTCCCATTAAATCTAGATGTCAAGTTCCCACTCAAATCCAATCCTATCATGAACAAGTCTGGTGCGATGTACTACCCATGGGAGTAAGTAGCATTATTGTGGGTAGACCTTGGTTGTATGATCATGATGCAACTTTATATGGTCAATCCAATTCTTGTGCTTTCAACCATCTAGGGAAAAAGCTTATTATTAACTCGACCCCACCTAAGAACAATATCAAGAAAGGGTCTAGTGATTTGAAAGAGAAGAAACAAGATCTGAATTTGATCAGTGTCAAGGAAATAGAGAAAGAAATCAATGAAGGATCACCTATGTGGATTTTGGCACTTAAAGAAAGTCGGAATGAAGATCCTAAGGAACCACCTCAAGAAGTCACAAAGATCTTAGAAGACTTTAAGGATGTATTCCCAGAAGATTTACCCAATCACCTGCCCCCACTTAGGGATATTCAACATACAATTGATCTAGTCCCAGGAGCCACCTTGCCTAACCTACCTCACTATAGAATGAATCCTACTGAGCACGCTGAGCTACAAAGACAAGTTGGAGATCTCCTTCAGAAAAAGTTTATTAGGGAAAGTTTAAGTCCTTGTGCAGTACTTGCCCTACTGACCCCGAAGAAGGATGGCACTTGAAGAATGTGCATCGATAGTCATTCCATCAACAAAATTACGGTCAAGTATCAATTTCCTATCCCTCGCCTTGATGATATGCTTGACATGATGACCAGAGCCACTATATTTTCCAAGATTGATCTTAAAGTGGTTATCATCAGGTTAGGATCAAACCTGGAGATGAGTGAAAAACTGCATTCAAAACTAAGGATGGTCTTTATGAGTGGTTGGTTATGCCCTTTGGTCTATCAAATGCCCCTAGTACATTTATGAGGATCATGACTCAAGTTTTAAGACCTTTCATGGGAAAATTTGTTGTAGTATATTTTGATGACATCCTCATCTATAGTAAGACTAGGGAAGACCATTTAGATCATCTTAGACAAGTTTGTTACACCCTTAGAAAGGAAAATCTATATGCCAATCTGAAGAAGTGCGAATTCATAACTAATAGAGTAACCTTTCTAGGGTTCATTGTTACTACTATTGGTGTTTCTGCTGATCCCGAGAAAATTAAGTCCATAGTCGAGTGGCCCGAACCCAAGAATATACATGACGTCCGTAGCTTCCACTGTCTTGCCACCTTCTATAGGAGATTCATCCAAGGGTTTAGCACCATTGTTGCTCCAATCACGGATTGTCTTAAGAAAGGAAATTTTGAATGGACCAAACAAGCCAATAAAGCCTTCCTTGAGATTAAAGGAAGAATGACACAAGCACCAATCTTAAGGTTGCCTGACTTCTCTAAAGTTTTTGAGGTTGCTTGTGATGCCTCTGGGATTGGAATTGGTGGAGTTTTAAGTCAAGAGAACCATTCGGTAGCTTTTTTTAGCGAGAAACTAAAGGCGCAAAGTTGAGATATTCCACCTATGACAAGGAGTTATATGCGGTAGTTCAGGCTTTGAAATATTGGAGACATTACTTGTTACCGTAGGAGTTTGTTCTATTTTCTGATCATGAAGCCCTCCGATTCCTTAGCTCCCAAAAGAAGTTAAACCCTAGGCATGGAAAATGGGTAGAGTACATCCAAGCTTACACCTTTGTTCTAAAACACCGTGCTGGTTCTGACAATAAGGTTGCCGATGCTTTAAGTTGACGTTCTATGCTCTTGACGTCCGTAAGTACTGAAGTCATAGGATTTGATAAGTTGAAGGAAGAGTATAAAAGTTGCCCTGACTTTAGTGAGATTTTTGAATCTGTCAGTCTAAGGCCTTCTAGAGAATACAAAGACTTTACTCTTCATGATGGGTTCTTTTTAAAGGAGATAAGTTGTGTATTCCCCGAACCTCAATTAGGGAATTCTTGATTTGGGAAATCCATGCCGGAGGTTTAGCGGGCCACTTTGGAAGGAATAAAACTATACTAGCTTTGGAGGAACAATTCTTTTGGCCCAGCTTAAAACGAAATGTTGCCCAAGTCGTAGCCCAGTGTAGGACATGTGCTGTTGCTAAAATGCAAAAACAAAATACTGGACTATACACCCCTTTACCCGTCCCTGATCAACCTTGGCAAGACATCAGTATGGACTTTGTGTTGGGACTACCAAAGACCTTAAGGAGACACGATTCCATCTTTGTGGTAGTTGATAGATTTTCTAAAATGGCACATTTTCTGCCTTGTTCCCAGACCTTCGATGCATCAAAAGTGGCCAAGTTATTTCTAGATGAAGTGGTTAGATTACATGGGTTACCTAAAACCATCGTATCTGATAGGGATGTTAAGTTCACCAGTTACTTTTGGAAAACCCTATGGCACCTGCTAGGAACCAAGTTAAACTTTTCTACCACTTATCACCCCCAAACTGATGGTCAAACAGAAGTTGTAAATAGAAGTCTTAGAAATATGTTGAGATGTTTAGTGGGAAAACATACTGAAAATTGGGACCTTTTACTGCCACGTATAGAGTTTGCCTATAATAGTTCAGTTAACAGATCCATTGGAAAAATCCTTTTGAGATTATTCATGGGTACAAACCAAGAAAGCCAATAGACCTCATTCCATTGCCCATGCATGTACGAACATCAGAGTCTGCTGAGTCATATGCACAACACATTAGGGATTTACACAAAGAAATTAGCGAGAAAATCCATATAAGCAATGAGAGTTACAAGCATATGGCTAATTCCCATAGAAGAGCAAAAGAATTTCATGTAGGAGACTTTGTCATGATAAGGCTCAGACCTGAACAGTTTCCAAAGGGAACTATGAAGAAACTACACGCCCGTGGTGCAGATCCTTTCAAAATAATAAAAAGAATTGGACCTAATGCTTATATACTGGACCTACCTTCTGACTTTGGTATTAGTTCCACCTTTAATATTTCAGATCTGGTAGAATACAAGGAACCAACAATGAATCCCAATGAGTTTTTAGGACCTGATCCATCCTTTGAGAGTGAACCAATCCCAGAGTGTCCACCAGCCACAAAGCGAGAAAGAATTGAACAGATATTAGATGACAAGATTGTCACTACCCGAAATAAAGACTATCAATGCTACTTGGTCCATTGGCAAGGTAGACCTGATTCTGAAGACTCATGGATCACTCAAGAAGAACTGCAAAGGATCGATCCATATCTGCTTGAATATTACCAAAGCCAAAATGATCCATACTCGTCAGGGCCGAGTTTTTTTCACCCGGGAAGAATTGATGGGGACATCAGCAAGAAGAAAAGGTTGCAGACTGACACTCTTTGGTTTTGTAGTTAATCTACTTTCTGCAGGTTCCACTTACTCGAGCCAAGAGTTTCAATTGGCAACTCATGCTGCAAAATTTCAACTTCTGCCAAGTCTCAAAGTATCGACACTTCCTGCCTTGAGTCAACACTGCTATCAAGACATCAAGTCTTCTCTTTGGAAGTCAAATCTTGGAGGACACATGGAGGTATCTGATGATGACACATGGCAAACTAAGGAGGTGCCACATGGAAGCTGGTGCAACCAAATTTGTTAGGGATTGATTGTAATTAGTTAGCTATATAATAACTAATCCTTAGATTGTTATGATCTTTTAGTTTTTTGGGCTGAAATTTCTGGAAGTCCTTTGGCCTATAAATAGGCCAAGCTTTCCCTCTTGTAGATATGAAGTTTGAGAAATAAAATCAAGTTTATTTGATTTCTTTTGCCAAGTGCCTTGTTCATCTTTGAGTATGAAGAGGGTGAGATGCTCTTAGTTTGAGTTGAGGCTCGTGTTTTCCTAGTCTTAGATCTAGGTCACTCCTTGAGGGAGAGGGTGAGAGGCCCAATTTGCTACTCTAAACCATTCTACCAAGGTTCCATAATAGTTTCAGGAAGAAGGACAAGTGCTACCCAAGTATCAGCAAAATTTTTTCAAATCCTTCCTTTCCTTGTTCAATTTTTTTTTTTATTTCCTTCAATTCCTTTGCCTCCACGGTCTTACTTCTGATCACTTGCAGGTTTTCTTGAGGATGTTAGAGTTGAGGATGTTGGCTCCATGTCAAGGATCAAGTGCCAAGGTGAGTTCTTAAGTAAGGAGTGTAGATCTTATCAACCAACCCTCAATTCTTTGAGTGTTGAGTGCATCCCTTCCACTTTAAGATCTTACTTCATTGTTGAAAAAAAAAACCCTCTTGGTCCTTTAGATCTGAAGTTTTAAAGGTGGCTTAACTTAGTTTGAAGGTTTCCATACCTTTAGATCCTAATCTTTTTATTTCTTTAAAAGAAGCTGCACAAGGGTGTTTAGATTTCTGCTTCCGGTTTGATGTTCTTCATTTCTCCCATGCATGAATTCAGCCATAGCTTGGGCTCAAATGTTCATTAAGGGTGGTAATCACTTAGAACACATCACCATCCCCTCATTCCATCAATTTTTTTTTTTGTGCCCCATCATGAAGCCACTGAGGCATCGCTAATAAGTGACCCACATGCGCATCGTTAATCAATGATTAGCGTGGTCCCGTCCCCTTGGCCGTATGCTAGAACCCTAGTTCTAGCAGGCTGCCCTTCTCCCATGTGCTAGAACCCCCTCCTTGGCCCTACTCTTGCATTTTTTCGGTGCCTAGCTAAATAACAAATTTTTCTCAAAGTGTTGCAGTTGTAGTCCTTATATACTTTACAGATAACACAAAGCCTCTTGTTGGCAATCTTCTTGATGTTAAACTACAAGCAGACTCCAAAATTAATCCTAAGTTTAGCCTTGGCCTTGGTAGTCGACATGGCATCGATGACTATTGTGAGCTTGGGGATATTGGCTCCGATCTATGACTTGTATGTCTTATATTCTACTATGTCGGTATTGAAGACCTCCTGGCCATAAGATGGATGAGAGCTATTAGCACTAGCCATTATTCATTATAAATGATAAAAAGTAGAGATTAGAGTAAGAGAGATTAGGACAACTAATAAGAGACTAGAGAGAGATCAATAGAGTTTAGGAGGATTAAAAGGGCTTATAGGAAGATAAAAAAGACCTAAAAAAACTCTTTGAGCTTCTAAATGATCAAAATAATTTTAGAAATTGATCATTTATGGCCATTAAAAAGAATAAATAGATCTTTTTAAGCAATAATAATTTTGGATGCCTATTATTAAATGTGGTTACAGAGTTTAGTGGAAATAGAAAAATTAGAAGTTATAATTTTTGATGCCCATTTGAACATGAAGGATGCTAAAACACGATTATAAATTTTAGCAGAGTTAAAAAATCAGAAGCGATCATATTCAACGCCCATTGGAATATTGAAGGACGACAAAACGTGGTTATAAATTTAGCAGAGTTAAAAAATTATCTCAAAGGATGGCAAAATGAAGCAGAATAGATGGCTCGAGAAGGAACAACAGTCATAAGCTACGACACTCATCAAGAAAAAGGGTTTTAAATTTGCATCGGACTAGGACGTTCGAAACAAGCGTTAGCAAACTGCATATAAAATGTTTAGGAAAGATAGAACATTGGAATATTGAAGGACGACAAAACGTGGTTATAAATTTTAGCGGAGTTAAAAATATTAGCTCAAAGGATGGCAAAATGAAGCAGAATAGATGGCTCGAGAAGGAACAACAGTCATGAGCTACGACACTGACAAGAACCATGGAGAAAAAGGGTTATAAATTTGCATCGGACTAGAACATTCGAAACAAGCGTTACAAAATTAAATGCGACCGTGTATAAAACTTCTAGGAAAGATATAATAAATGCATGGGACGCGGGATGAGAAGATTCGAGAGAGACGTAATGAAACAGCAGCACTCTTCGGAAAAAAACATCGAGAGAGACGTAATGAAACAGCACTCTTCGGAAAAAGGCATCGAAGGCAGAAGGCTCGATAGAGGCACCGGCCTTTTTAAAAGGCCATGCAGAGATGAGATGAAATTGCCATAGGGATTAATTATTAACCTGTTCTCTCGTTCTCCTCGCTATCTTCCATACAATATTCCTTCCCTGGTCTCCTCTTGTATTTCTTTTTGCCACTCTATCCGATGAGAAAACCAAAACCCAAACCAAAACTATCATCCAAGGTGGCCGGCGCCATTAGTTTTTCTGTTGTTCCAATACCATCCATACCTAAATACTTTGCGACTGGGGGGTTCGAGGCAGCCTCTTGCTCGCCAGACGGTGGAGATCGCCTTGGTGGAGTCCTGCATTGGAGGAATGACTTAACATGCTGCTCTCTAGCTTCATGTTATAGCGCGGGAACGGGCAGCTTGTTGCTTTGGTTCTTTGGAGGCTCCAGATTACAGCTTTTTTTATATTGTTCCATACCATCCATGGTCACTGCTGTTTTTTTATATTGTTCCATACCATCCATACCTAAATACTTTGCGACCGAGGGATCAACGCAGCCTCTTTGTCGCAAGGCAGCAGAGGTTACCTTGCTGGAGCTCTGCATTGGAGGGAAGAACTGATAACGCTACCCTCTAACTTCATGTTATAGTGAAAGTCGGTACACCTTATGGCTTTGGAAGCTTCAGATTACAGGTGGCGATTAAAGGTACTGGAGGACAAGTCTTAAGAAACTATGACTTCATGAACAGCACCTAACCTCTTCTTCAACTTGCTCGCCATCTCCATATGACATGCGACCTTCTAGAGAGACGTTGCAATTACTTTTCAATAAACTGGATGGATTTTGGAATAAGGTTTTTTTTGATATATATATATTTCTGTTTTGACTCTAGGGATTGTTTCTTGAAAGAAGGCCGGGTTTTCTCCTCCATCCTCCTCTAATTGTATTTCTTTGTACTTTCCTTACCTCTTTCCTCTTAATAAATCTAGAGGTTCATAGGTCTTACATAACGTGTGCCTTGTCCAGCCTATCATCCAGTTTCCAAAGTAGACCACAAGATTTAATCAATCCATGTTGTGTATCAATATCAAACCATGAGTTGCAACAGCACGTCTCTTTTTTTAAGGAGAACGTGAGAAGCTGGTTACCGGCCAGGTCGTGGAAAGCATAGCATGCCCTGGGATGTGAGGATTAGATTTAAAGGATGATAAAGTCGTATATGCTCTCATTCATTCAAGACCATGATGATACAGGTCCCTGCCTGTCTGTCGCAATGATACGGTGCCAGCCGAGTGGTAGCTTGATGGAGCCATTGATTTTCTCGGCCTCAGATTCAATTCTCAAATGCGACAGGTCAATTGGTCAATTCCACCCCACGAGCCATGTATATCTGTAATGCTCTGTTTCTAGAAACCTAGCTATCTTATGTTAGTAGAATTAACAGCTAGTCAAGGGAACGGAAATGGTAGATTCTAAAGCTGATTTGGTGCACAGAAATGGCAGATTTCAAAGCTGATTTGATATACAGAATGACAGATTTCAAGACTAATTTGGCGAGCCAAAGGAACCCGTAAGCGGGAGTTTTGAATTTGAATTTTGAAATTCAAATTGGCCAACTAAGGACGCATCAAGAGGAGAGTTGTTTTGGCAGAAAATCAGCCCATCATTGCCATAAGTGTAGAGTATATTGTATATGCATAGAATTGATATACGTTTATTCTTACCTTACATAATCATGTGTATCTTGTGTAATGGCTGATTTTTAGCCTTGTAATTAGTTCGACAGCTTTTATATAAAGTAAGCAACCCTCACAAAGAGGGGATTGAGAACAAAACCTAAATTTGACATGGTATCAGAGCCATAAATTATTTTCGTGGTTTTCTCTTGGCTTGTGTGAGGGTTGCTTGGTGACTGTCGGCTCTTGGTTTTCTGTTGCTTAGTAGCTGTCGATAGATTCTGAAGAGTAACTATTGTGATTTCTATTATTATGACTGGAGAAAATTCTATTATTCGCCTTAATGGCAAGAACTACACCAGTTGGGAATTCCAGTTCAGGATGTTTGTGAAAGGAAAGGAATTATGGGGTCATTTGGATGTGTCTTCTAAGGCTCCAACTGATTCCAAGGAGCTTAGTTTATGGGAAAGCAAGGATGCCAAAATTGCTTCCTGGCTGCTCAGCTCTGTTGAACCTCATATGATCAACAATCTTCATGGGTTCACTACTGCTAAGGCAATGTGGGATTACCTTCGATAAATTTATTATCAAAATAATTCTGTTCGAAAGTTTCAATTGGAGTTAGACATTGAAAACTATCGCCAGGGGAATCTTTCTATTGAGCAATTTTATTTCGGTTTTATTAATTTATGGAGTGATTATTTGGATTGGTGCATTCTTAGGTTCCCAAAGAAGCTTTGGCAGCACTACAAGCGGTTCATTCTAAGAGCTAGCAGGATCAATTCTTGATGAAGCTTAGACCCGAGTTTGAAAGTGCATGAGTTGGGTTAATCAATCGCACACATGTCCCCTCTTTGGAGGATTGCTTGGGTGAACTCTTGCGTGAAGAACAGCGTCTCGCCTCACAGCTTGGCCTTGATCAAAATACTGATGGTTCAGAGATGATTAATATGGCATATGCTGCTCAAGGCAAAGGACGATCTAGATTTTCACCACAATGTTATAGTTGCAAAAGAAAATTGGGCATATTGCCAAATATTGCAGAAAGAAATTTTGCAATTATTGAAAGAAGGAGGGTCATATCCTTAAGGATTGTTGTGTACGCCCTTAGAATAAATCTTCTCCTACTTTTCATACTGCTGTTCAGTCCACTTTTGTACCAATGTCTTCCACTCTGCTGACAGTTCCAAGTTCTTCTTCCAACATTACGCCCGAGCAGGTTTAACAGATGATTATTTCTGCCTTTTCTGCTCTTGGTCTCCAAGGCAAGAAATACCTCCTTCCTTCTCCTTGGTTAACTGACTCTGTAGCTTCCAATCACATGACTAGAAGTTTGACAGCTTACAAGATGTTCGTAAGTATGATGGTCAGCAACATATTCAGATTGCAGATGGTAATACTCTTCCCATTACTTTGGTTGAAAATCTGGGGTCTTCCTTTACTGATGTTTTTGTGTCTTCTAATTTATCTGCCAATCTCATTTCTATTGGACAATTAGTAGAAGATAATTGTTCTATTCATTTTGATCGTTCTGGTTATCGTGTGCAGGATCAAGCGTCGGGATAGGAGATAGCGAAGGGGCCTAAAGTGGGACATCTTTTTCCTCTTCATCATTTTCCATTCATCGTTCAATTTTTGTTAGTTGTTCTGCTATTGCTAATAATAATAGCCATCTTTGGCATAAGAAATTGGGTCATCCCAATTCTATAATTTTGACACATCTTATGAAACATGGTTATTTGAGTAATACAAATGAGTTTTCTTCCTTGCCTTTTGATTGTGCTCCTTGTAAACTAGGCAAAAGCAAATCTTTATCTTTTCCTTTGCAAGGTAGTCATGCTTCTACATGCTTTGATATTATTCATTCTGATGTTTGGGGTATGAGTCCTGTTCTTTCTCATGCTCAATACCGATATTTTGTGACATTTATTGATGATTACAGTCGTTTCACGTGGGTCTATTTTCTTCGTTCTAAAGATGATGTATTTTCAACCTTCAAAACTTTTGTTGCCTATGTAGAAACTCAATTTTCTATATGTATTAAGATCTTCCGCTCAGATTCTGGGGAGAACATGTCTTATGATTTTCAATCTTTTCTCCAACAGAAGGGTATTCTTTCTCAATGTTCGTGTCCTTACACCCCTCAACAAAATGGTATCGCCAAGCGTAAGAATAGACATCTTTTAGATGTTATTCGTACATTGATGCTTGAATCTTCTGTACCTTCTAGATTTTAGGTAGAAGCATTATCTACAGCTGTATATTTGATTAATTGTCTACCTTCTCCTACCTTGCATCTTGATTCTCCATATTCTCGTTTGTTTGGTGTTTCTTCTGATTATAATTCTTTGCATGTATTTGGTTGCATTTGTTTTGTTCATTTACCTCCCATTGAATGTCACAAGCTTTCTGCCCAATCTGTTTAGTGTGCTTTTCTTGGTTATAGTAACTCTCATAAAGGATTTGTGTGTTATGATGCGGATGCTAACAAGCTTCGTATTTCTCGCAATATAATTTTTTTAAAAAATCAATATTTCTTTCCATCTCGTACTAATCTTGTTTCTTCCTTTATTTCACTTCATGTATTTGATGATGTGTCTCGTACTCCTTCTAAGCCCGATATCGTGTATCAGCGACGTCGCCCACTGCCTCTTCCTTTCACTGAACCGCCACCTGATCCTGTCTTGCATGAGCCCCGACGGTCTATTAGGATTTTTCCGGCCCCAAGATTGGTATGATTTTTTTTCTTCGGCTCTTCAGGCTACTCTTGATACTACTTTTGTGCCTAAGTCTTATTCTCAGGCTTCTACTCAAGAGTGTTGACGCCAAGCTATGCAGGACAAAATTCAGGCTCTTCAGGACAATCACACTTGGGACATCATCCCTTGTCCTGCTAGAGTTAAACTTATTGGATGTAAATGGGTCTACACCATCAAGCTACGTGTTGATGGCTCTATTAAAAGACATAAAGCTCGTCTAGTGGCACTCGGGAATAGACAGGAATATGGGCTTGATTATGAGGAAACATTTGCTCCCATTGCCAAAATGACTACTACGCACTATCATGGCCATTGCTGTTTCTAAAGGATGGTTGCTTCACCAGATGGATGTGAAGAATGCATTTCTACATGGTGATCTGAAGGAAGAAATATTTATGTCTCCTCCTCCTGGTCTATTTCCTTCCTCTTCTGTTGAGGTTTGTCACTTAAAGCGGTCTCTATATGGTTTGAAGCAGGCACTGCGGGCATGGTTTGAGAAGTTTCATACTTCTCTACTGGATTTCATTTTTTCTCAGAGTTAGTATGACTCCTCTCTCTTCTTTCGCAAGACTAGTCTTGGGATTGTTATACTTCTTGTGTATGTTGATGATATTGTGATTACTGGATCTGATCTCCAGTTAATCGAGCAGCTCCAACACCGTCTCAAATCTTTTTTTCATATGAAAGATCTTTGTCCACTGCAGTATTTTCTTGGACTGAAGGTTCACCATTGCCCAAATGGCATGCTCTTACATCAGCATAAGTACACCCAAGAACTTCTTTCTTTAGCAGGCCTTCAAGACGCAAATTGGTTCTTACACCTATGGAGGTCAATTTGAAGTTGCGTCAGCGGATGGTGATCTCTTATCTGATCCTTCAATGTATCGGCAGTTGGTGGGCAATTTGAATTATTTGACCATTACTCGACCTGATATTTCGTTTTTGTTCAGCAGGTCAGTCAGTTTATGCAGGCTCCATGCCAGACATATTTAGCTGCTGTCCGTCGTCTCCTTCGATATCTCAAAGGGACATCTGATCATGGCTTATTTTTTTCCTCTGAGAATTCTTTATAGTTGAAGGGTTTTAGTGATGCCGACTGGGCTGGTTGTGCGGATACTCGTCGTTCTGTTACGGGTTGGTGTATGTTTCTTGGCAACACCCTCATTTCTTGGAAGAGTAAGAAGTAGGCTCGTGTATCGAAGTCATCCACCGAGTCTGAATATTGGGCTATGTCGTTTGCTTGTTCTGAAATTATATGGCTTCGAGGGTTGTTAGGTGAACTTAATATTCCACAGCTTACTCCTACTCCTCTTCATGCTGATAATACCAGTGCTATTCAGATTGCTGCCAATCCTATTTTTCATGAGTGCACCAAACATATTGAAGTGGATTGTCATTCCATTCGTGAAGCTTTTGCTCGTCAGGAGATTACTCTTCTACACATTTCTACTAAACACCAAACTGCTGATGTCTTCATCAAGGCTCTATCTCGTCCTCGACATCAGTTCTTAATTGACAAATTGATGCTTCTCAATCGCCCAACATCAATTTGAGGGGGATGTTAGTAGAATTAACAGCTAATCAAGGGAGCAGAAATGGTAGATTTCAAGGCTGATTTGGTGTGCAAAAATGGTAGATTCCAAGGCTGATTTGATATGCAGAAATGAAAGTTTTCAAGACTGATTTGGCGAGCCAAAGGAACCAGTTAAGTGGAAGTTTTGAATTTAAATTTTGAAATTCAAATTGGCCAACTAAGGACACATAAGGGGAGAGTTGTTTTGGCAAAAAATCAGCCCATCATTGCCATAAGTGTAGAGTATATTGTATATATGCATAGAATTGATAGACGTTTATTCTTACCTTACATAATCATGTGTATTTTGCTGATTTTTAGCCTTGTAATTAGTTCGACAACTTTTATATAAAGTGAGCAACCTCATAAGGGGGGATTGAGAACAAAACCTAAATTTGACATGGTATTCATCCCAAGACCATATCGGCCTCCACCCGTGGAAAAAAGAGCGAAGAATTTACCTCCCTCTCCCACCATAATACTGGCCTCAACAGCCGTTCTTGTTCCTCGCCGGCCGGCCATGTTGCACTGCCCAACGTTCAAGCAACAGCTTGCATGGACCCGAGAACTCCGATATCTTCATCTCCATTCCTCTCTCTCTATCTCTCTGTTCTCTTCTCTTAACTAATTCTGCTCTTGAGTCGGTCGAAGCCGTCGCTGTGGTGATCGGGTAATGCTCTGCTACCATTGACAGAAGAGCTTCGCTGCTGCTTCCTAGGCATGAGTAGAAGCGCCACTGCCGCACCCTCGTCCAACTCCAGGCCCAAAAGAGAAGAGCCGGCGGCCCATCACATCTTTCTCTTTCTATTACAATCGAGCTTCACTGCGCCTTCTTCCTTGCGATCGAACCTTGCTATCGTCGTCGTCGTTAGAGACGTGTCCGCCTCCACCGGACGTCGCCGTCAACAACCAAACAACCCCCTAATAAGTATACGTCGGATCCTCTGTTAAATTTTTGATTCAATATCATCATCAACAAAAATAGTAATAAAATTTTAATTTTAAATCAGTTGGACAGAGCTACATAAATTTTTCTCTTCTACTCGCGTTGATTTTGAGCATAAAGGTTCTATGCTTCTTCTTTATCACTTTTTTTCAAAAACACTTTCTATAATACTTAACCTAATAATGTCCTAAAGCCGAAACTAATAGTGTTAGCAGAGTGGGCTCGTCAGAGGCCATGTAAGGTTATGTTACCTTCTTCGTTCATGACCATGGTTGATTGACAGTATCAAGAGATACAACCTCAAGAGAATTTGTTTGTCGATAGCCCTTTGGCCGTGGTTGCTGTCTTCTTAGCTTGGTCGGCCATCGGACCGATCGCTACTGATGGGTGCCATGGACGATGGCCAGTCTTTCCCTCCACTCTTCGTCGTTTCGATTGAAGCTAGGCTACAGTTTTTAGGGCAAACGAAGAGAAGGTTTTACGAGTTTTAGAAAGAAGAGAATCTCTTGAACTAGTTCAATTCAGTGAACCAAGTTGGTTCAAAACCAGACTGAACCTAATTAACTAGAGTTGACTAGATTGATCTAAGGATTTTGATTTGAGTATTAGCGGACTTAATCTGAGTCAAATTTAGCTTAGGCCCAAACCAATCGAACCCAACAAAACCTAATTTGGGCTAGACCAAACAAGATTACTTAAATTAATTCTAATAGAATAAGAGTCTATCCAAATGAAGTTAGCTAGACTAGTTGATTGAATCAATCTAAATGTAATCTAAATCAATTTCTAGTGAACTAGAACTAGACCTAAACATTAATCAGTGAACTAGAACCTAACCACTTTTTATTCACTAAATCAGAATCCAATTCAATCCTAATTAATGAAGTAGAATTCAAATTAGACCCAAATTAGTGAACCTGAATGACAAATTGGATCTAATTAATTACAATTTAAGCCCAATTAAACCTAATTTGACCCAATTGAACCCTAATTGGTCCAAAGGATTAGTGATCAATTATACTATAATTAATTTAATTAGGCCATTGTGAGTTGAATTAATTTATATCTAAGCCTAGATCCAACCATAATTTGACCTAATTAACCTAGGGGTTTCTAAATTTAATCTAACTGTATGATTTAATAATATTGAGGGTTAATTATTACATGATGATGATTGTAGGTGATTATACTATTGATTGGTCGAGATTGGTGGAAGAGTATAGTTGGATTGTGGAGCAGCGGGTGAGGTAGGAATCCTTGCATATACTTATATATGATGTGCTTGTATATATTTTGATAGCATGTAAATAATTTTGTATTCATTGTTTTATATATGTTTTGACTATGCACATATTTGACAAATGTTCAGTTATAATATATGACATGGAAAATATGTATCCCTATGGTGTATTATATATTATGCTAGCATAACTTTATGACATTGATGTCATAGATTTAGAAACTAATTTACATAGAAGAATACTAAAAGAGGTGATGTAGGAGGGAGATGTAATAAAAGACATGTAGACTAATCACTAAGAGATGATGAGGTGGTATTAGGGGCAAGGCCTATGGTTGGTTGAGGCCCGACGTGGAATCAATCTGGCCTAAGATGATGGGTCTGATTTAGCTTATGACATTTGACATAAATAAGTTGTTGATACATAGCACTAGTACGAGTAGACTACCGATTTAGCTTAAACATATGGCATCGGTGGTAAGGTGTTTAAGCTCGATGTAGAACTAGTTTTGGTTGCAGATGGCAATTAAATTAGCTTTATAAAATATGGCACGAGTATAAGAATCAATTTGGGTGTAAAATGGTAGCCAATTAGGTTCACACGTAAAATACCGGATAAAGTGATGCTAGTATGTATCTTAGGATGCCTTAAAATGCTAGTGTGGTTGATTTGCCAGCATGTAAAGTATATATGGAAAGTATTAGTATTACCACTATGGTTGATTCGCTAGTATTTCTGTTATAGTAATTTCTGATGTTGCATCGAAATGATGTAGTCTAGTGTTATGAAAAGATAAAATCTAAAAAAGATATTACTTATATTTACACATCGTTTTATATTATGGTGTTTGCAGTATGATTTATTCTATTAGAAACATTATCTTTATATTATGATTTATTCTATCATATTTACACATCTCTTATATATGTATGTGTAATGAGTTCTGCTAAGCTGTTAGCTCATAATTAATAGCCATATATTTTACAGATACTCATGAGGACTTTATTGCAGAGCTAGAATTGAGGTTAGTGGAGAGAGATTAAGCATAGTTAGTTTGATTTCATATGGACATTTTATAGATATCTACATATTATATATTGATGATGACGAACCATATACCGTTAGATTTATGACGTTTTATACTTAGGATTATATTTGGTTTTGCATAGATCATGCCATATTTTGGGAACATATGATATAATTTATTTGATGCATGTTTGAATTATGAGAATGTTAAGGGTAAACCTGCGTTGAAAGCTTTTTAGGATGCCATTTTATAAATGTGCAGTCGTGTCATAATCATTTGGCATCAGAGTCGAGACGTGACATTATATAAATAAAATCTCAAATGGTGTAGAATTGACCTGACCTTGGCACTGCCCGTATAAAACGAATCTTCAACGATTTGGTGAGAACCAAAGATTCACGGATGGACGAACTCAGCATTCTCACATGGCGGTGGCCATCCAATCCGTCCATGTACAGAGATCTGGGCCAGCGAGCCATGGATCCTGCGAGAGCGTGCAATAAAGATGGCGTTGTAGTCGATCAACGGCAAGCGCAATAACTCTGGATTCGTTCGTCCACGGTCTGCCAACCCCCGCCATCGACTCGCTCATGGTCATGGGCAGCCGCAAATAAGACGATATGTTGCAAGTACCTCTCGACCCAGCAGCAATAAGAGCAAAATAGCGAATTCACCTCCGGTTGTCCCCTGGGTAGAGCGGGCAATTGATTTTCCAAGGACCACACATAAAGACTGGAAAGCGGACATTCAGGTACGCTGATTGCTCGTTTACAGAACAAGTGTCTTGAGGGTGAGCTTGCCGGTTAAATAGGTTCAAGCTTAAAAAGGAAAAGTCTTATCGTATCGTTCTTCGGTAGAGTAAACATGCATCGAACGCATAAATTAGTTGCATATTCATACATCCACGTATGCAATGCGTATCAAAATTATTGAGCCTCAGCATGCGTGATGACATGAATGCGCAAATTAGCCACATCAGGTAGGTTCTATCTTCCATGGTGTGTGTGCGCGTGTGTATATATATATATATATGTGTGTGTGAGAGAGAGAGAAAGAAAAAGCAAAATATTTAGTATAATATCTTAATCTATATTTAGCTATTATTTTCAAAATTTTGTAGTATGACTTGTGAATTTAATAGCACAGCAATTAAAAATAGTTTTAAATATTTTTTTATTCTTATAAATTAGTATTATAATGCTATTTCTTCATTTATTAGACATCTTTTCAATTTTTAAATTTTTTAAATAAATTAGTCACCCAAGTTATTCCAGTATCACTTAAGCATTTTCAAATATTTATAAAAATCTTATTAGGTTCCACGGCTTTTTTACTTTCATTTTTTTATAATATCTTTTACTTTAGATATTCTAATTTTATAAGTATACACCATAAATTTATCCTCAATATAACTAGTAAGACATCCTAAATTATTTATATAATTTTTATTTAATAATTTATTAAAATAGTTTCATTATCTTTTTTTAATCTCTTTCTTCTAAAAAAACTTTTAATCATTATCTTGAATGTATTTAACCTAAAATATATCTCTAGTTTTTTTGTCTTTAACTCTTACAATTATGTGTATATCTCTTTTTCCATTTTTAGTTTCTATCTTATAACATAATTCCTTATACATTAAGATGGGGCCAATGGACCCCATAGGCTACAATGATTGCATCTGGACTCGGTCCCCGATGTCGGCCCCCAAAGTCGGCCAACTTCAGCCTTAGCTAGCATGCCTTAGCCAGATACCTTAGCCAGCTTTAGCTTCGGTCAGCTTCAGCCTCGGACAGTATACCTCGGCCAGCTTCAACCTTGGCCAGAATACCTTAGCTAGCTTCAGCCTCAGCAACCTTCCAAGCAGTTCCCCAACAACCACATTATGGGGTCCACGTGCTTGGCTCCATCTCTATCCGCACATGACAATAGACGTGCGATGTGGGGGACACATCTGGCAAGAGCCGTAATGGCCGCCCATGCCCTACAAAACTGTAGCAACTATCCAAATTAAGTGGCTACTCACTCTGTCGAAACTTGACCATCAACTATGCAGCCACCCACCTTTGATGGGACATGACCTGCAGCTCTGACATGCCACTAAGAAGCAAGACTCACTATTGCTGCCATCACCATAAATGCTCTGACAAGTGGCCACACCTCAAGTCTCACAGACTCCAAGCATCAATAAAATGGATAAGAAGGATCCCAACTAGGTAACTCAGAACCACAACAACACTCCTAAATGCTCATTCTTGCTCACAGAGAGCATTTTTCCAAAGCCTCTCTCTCTCTCTTTCAAGCTTTCTCAAGCTCACGGCTATTGCCCAGAGCATTGACTTGAGCATCGAAGGGTTTCCGTCGAATTTTTGGTCCCTAAAACTTTTTGCAAGATTCCAAGCACGAGAAGCTAGCTGAAAGATCCTTGGCTCACCGGAGAAGATGATCGGACGCTCGCGGATGCTCGAGGAAAGTGTTTGGCGATAACAGATTAGCGCGCCAAGTAGGGGTGCAAAGCAACGGATCATCAGCGATGCTAGCTTGCAGATCCTCGTCCCCCTTAGATCAAATTGGTGGATGGTGATGACAAGAGCCCAAGAAGCTTCGTCAGTCATGCTGGGAGGCACCTTAACGAGCTAAGTAGCAGGAGGTCAGCTCTCTACTTCACCACCGTCACCACTTCAAGCCACTCAAGCGGACCAGCTCACCGTCATCACTCAACAAGACCAAACCTTGGTGGTAGCTGTCCATAGGCTACAAGAGCAATATTTCATGGCCACACAACAGCTGCTACTCAGGTCAACCACCATCCCACTGGTATGAGATCTCTCCAGTAAGAGATTCATCGCCATTAGGCTCATCGGCAACTTCAAGCTCAAGCTCATCAACAAGAGCATCTTCAAGCTCTTCAGCAAGAGCACCATCAAGCTCGTCAATGAGTACCACAGTCATAAAGCCTCCCAAGCAAGGGCACCTGCACTTTTTAACTCCAGTCAACATGATTCCCTAGGGGGCAGACCACAGCAGGCTGAGGTATCCAAATCAGAAAAAGAAGATAAATTTCTTCAAAGACATTTCACAATGACCACCTCTACTTGGCCGACGGTGTCGGCCTCGGCCTTTGCCACTCGGCCCTATTTGCAATAGCCTCGGTGATGCCGCCGGCTCCACCTATCAACTGCAATGCCACAAGCTGCATTCTCTTCAATGCCTATGGTGCATAAGGTGACCACAAGGATTAACTCGGTCCAAATGATCGTTAGCTGGCCTCAATTAATATCCAACCAGTTGAGCGGGCCACGATGATGACAAGTGTCTCATGCAAGGGAGGTTATGGACTCAGCCACAACCCTTTTCTCCTTGCTGGCCCATGATGGCCTCCCTTCTCAAAGTTGACAGTGACAACCCCAAGAGGTTGTTCCATAATTACACTCCCTAGCCTCCTGTATGTATGCATGTCATGGCAACCACATTACTCTCCTGGGCTCCCTACATACAAGCACAAATGCAATGGCAATGTGGTAGATGGGCATGAGAGGCGAGGAAACCATAACGAGGGACTTGAGCTCCTAGCTCCGTCCCAATGCCAAAGTCTGCTTCAACTTCTCCCCGTAGGTGTCCGATCCAGCACCGGGCTGCTAGATCCCACTCCACCATCTCGATCCTCTCCGGGCTGCCAGGTTCAGTTCCCAACTTCAGCATTCGACCCGACCGTGGTCTCCCCTGACTATCTTCCGCGCAGACTCCTCCTAGAGCACGTACGTCCAGAATGATGAGTCGAGAAGATGGGTTTGCTTCACTCTATCTAGCCTAAAGGCCGAAACCAAGACATGAATGCAAGGAAACAAGAGCGCTATGAAAGCTAAGTACACTATGCTTAGATAAAATATTTTTTTATTGATACTTAAAAATGTCATACAGAAAAGCAAACATGAGTCGAGTCACATCAAAACACAAAGAAAAAGGCTCTCGAGCATGGTCCCAGCACCCTCGGGTCACCCTCCAGGGTTCAAAAGGCTTCCAAGCATGGTCCTAGCAGCAACTCTCGGGTCACCCTTCGGGGTTCAAAAGGCTCCCGAGCATGGTCCTAGCAGTGACTCTTGGGTCACCCTCCAGGGTTAAAAAGGCTCCCAAGCATTGCCCTAGCAGCGACCCTTGGATCACCCTTCGGGTTCAAAGGCTTCCGAGCATGGTCCTAGCAACAACTCTCGGGTCATCCTCTGGGGTTCAAAAGGCTCCTTAGCATTGTCCTAGAAGTGACTTTCGGGTCACCCTCCGGGGTTCAAAAGGCTCCTAAGCATGATCCTAGCAGTGACTCTCGGGTCACCCTTCGGGGTTCAAAAGGCTTTGAGCATGGTCCTAGTAGCGACTCTCGGGTCACACTCCGGGGTTCAAAATGCTCCCAAGCATGGTCCTACCAGTAACTCTCGGGTCACCCTCTAAGGTTCAAAAGGCTTTCGACGGTCTCAACTCAACCTCAACGGCACCAAGACTAGCATCGGCATCAAGACTGGCCTCAGCAGCATTACCACAACCCCAATGGCTTTATTTTAGCCTCAGCGACTTCAACTCTATCTTAGCATCCAATGGCCAGCCGGGTATGACCTTTGTTTAAATTATACACTTGCAATATATTGCTGGCCACTTTCAGCCATCCAAGAAGAAGCCCCAAGATAACTCACAGTTGAGAGAGACCAACTCCCTAGCTCATAGTTGATAGGCACCACCTTCAAACTTCATGTCAAAAGTAGAAGATCCAAAGTCAACCCATAGTAGGGAGAGGCCAACTCCCTAACACATAGTTGATGGGCATCTATTTTCGGATTCCATGTCGGGAGAGGATTACTGGCTGCTCCCAGCCAGTCTAAGGTAATCAACTTATCTCCAATATTGCTTAAAGTTCTTTGATCAGACAAAAAATCCACACAAGGCAGATACAAATTATCCAAAGCAATGCAAAAAGGAAAGGTTCCTCCGTTCAAAAGGAATCAGAACTAAAACTAGCATGAAAAGATAAGTGCAAAGATGAAGAGCTCTACACTCTTTTCACTTGGCGAGTGCAAGGCATGTGATCGCATAAGCTCATGAGTATGGGGGGCGTCTGATGGGGCCAGTGGACCCCATAGGCTACAATGATTGCATTTGGACTCGGTCCCTGATGTTGGCCTCCAAAGTCGGCCAATTTCAGCCTCAACCAGCATGCCTTGGCCTTCATCCCTCGGCTAGCATACCTTGGCCAGAATACCTCGGCCAGCTTCAGCCTCTACCATCTTCAGCCTTGGCCAGCTTCAACCTCGGCCAGAATATCTCGGCCAGCTTCAGCCTCAGCAACCTTCCAATCTGTTTCCCAGCACCAATATTGTAGGATCCATATGCTTGGTTCCACCGCTATCTACATAGGATAATAGATGTACGACGTGGGAGACACATCTGGCAAGCGCCGTAATGGCCGCCCATGCCCTTCAAGCTTGCAATAGCTTGCAGCAACTATCCAAATCAAGTGGCCACTCATTCTAATGAAACTTGACCCACCAACTATGCAGCCATCCACCTTTAAAGGGACATGACCTGCAGCTCTAACATGCTACTAAGAAGCAAGATTCACTATTGTTGCCATCACCATAAATTCTTTAACAAGTGGCCACACCTTAAGTCTCATAGACTCCAAGCATCAATAAAATGTTAGTGTATGCCCTAGATCCAATTGGATTGAATGTTGTATACATTCTATGAATACAAATCAAATAAAATGGTTTCTTTATCTATCAAGATGTCTTTTATTTGATATATTTGCCTGTGAGATAAAGTCCAAAAGAATGTGAACCATGCATATGAAATTTGTAATAGAGATTACAATTTGTAAGATCCAAATTACACGTTATGGTTTGATTCTTTAAACTTTCCTAGTCGATGTGTAGATGGGACTGGACACCATCAAACACTGTGAGACTGGCATACATTGCATATCCTCGCCCTTGGGGTGAGCAGCTGATTTCACAAGCTAAAATATGAAGATACTTGGATAGGTGTGTGGATGCTCGTTATTGTAATGATGCATTGGATTACGCATACAGAGATCCCATATGAATATTCTATATAGTGTCGATGGTTGATCTCTAATGGCGGTGGTGTGAGTGATCCTTTGGCTTCAGATCTTCATTGTATCTCATGTGTGGAATGTCATGCTTTGATGACATCGAAACGTCGCTCTAGCCACGGGTGGCAAATATGGTGTCGGTTGGGTATGACATAAAGCACATAAAGATAGTGTTTGATCAAGACAGGATTTATCTTCCTTGATAGAAAGGGTTATATCCCATGGCCACTTGATGGATTAAATTGATTGTTAAATCCTTGCAAGGTTGAGTTGGAATTTGAAATGGTTTCGAAGTTCTAATTCATATGAGTCAATTTTTTCTGAGATCAAGTAAATAAAGATCAATTACAGGGTTGATACATTCCATACCATTAATTGATTTGGGATATGTAACAAAAGGATTTGATCATACGGTAACTGTTCATGGACAGGTGTTGTTGATGGTCACATCAACAAAACCTTTAGCAGTTAGGTAGTCATGATGCTTTGCTAGAGGCCTCTCATGATCTATAATCATGTTGTTGACTTGGACAAAGTGTTGTCCAATCATTCCTAGGGTCTGCGATTAGGACATGATTATTGCCAATATATTAAAGGGCCTAATGGGTCACACGCATTAAGGAGAATTTTGGAAAAATTAAAATAAGAATTAAATTAGATTTAATTCAGATAAGATGATCAATTAAATAATTAGGTAAGACCTAATTTAAAGAAGATAAAATAATAATGGATACGATTCATTATAATAGAAGGAATGTTAAGGAGAAATTATTTGTGCATATGATGAACAAATAATTGGATACCCAAATATGACTTGATCCATGTGATGGATGGCTCTGATTATTTGGGTATGGATGAAAAATCTTAGCCATGTGAAGATGGAATCATGCCCATGGGATGAGGCATGATAAATCTCTACGGTTCGATGATGAACACATACAGAGTGGGGCATGTAGTTATGAGATAACTAACTCCTAATTTTAAAGGATGAGATTGTGATACTTGGATTAATGTTACCATGAGAATGAGAGTTTCTTCTGTTTCCTTGGATTAATGTTACCATGATGTTACCATAAAAAAAGGTATCTTCTTTTTCCTTGGATTAACGTTACCATGAAAAGAGGTCTCTTCTTCGGGAACGTTTCTCTTCTCTTCCTCTCTCTATAAATATGGTTCCTTCCTCCTAGAAAGAGAGAGTGTGAGAAGAAAAAGATTAGATCTTTTAGATCTTTGGAGATATCTTCTGTTTTGAATATTTCAAGGGGATTCAAGAGGCGCGAGCACCCCTCTCCCTAAGTGTCATCTTCATACCTTGAAGCTCTTCATCCACTCTTCTCTGCTTGGATCACCGTTAGAGGCCAAACACGTGGATGACTAGTGGCAGAGGATTCACTGGCTTCATCCTTTTCTGCATCGATAAAGGACCCAGGTATGAATAAATCTAATATTTTAGATTTTATTTGTAATTTAATGAATCGATTCCTAAGGATCCTGGGCATATGGGAATTTTGTATTATATCTTCTGCTATATTTTCATGAATTTGATTCATATCTAGAATACATAATTTCCAACATAAATGGATAAGAGGGACCTCCGATCAGGTAACTCAGAACCACAACAACACTCCTAAATGCTCATTCTTGCACATAGAGGACATTTTCCATAAGCCCCTCTCTCTTCTTTCGAGCTTTCTCAAGCTCACGGCTATTGCTCAGAGCACTAACTTGAGTATCGAAGGGTCCCCACCATAATCTTTGATCTTCAGGACTTTTGTAGGCTTCCAAGCATAAGAAGCTCACCGAAAGATCCTTGGCTCGTCGGAGAAGACGACAGGACGCTCACGGAAGCTTGAGGAAAGTGGTTTGACAACAACACTTACATATAGCCTCTTTTACTACCTTTTTAATTTATTTATTAACCTTCTTATAGTTTTCATAGGCTTTTCTATTCCTATATTTAGGTAGTTTTCTATAGCACTCTCTTTTAATTTTAACTATTAATTGTGTTGACCCCTTATTGATTTTGATGAAACACAAAACAATTAAGTATTATGCTAATCAATTAAGTATTGTGCTAATTAATTTAATATTGTGCTAATTATCTATCTATCAAATCAATTTGGATTATTCATTATGAAACAGTACACTTTGTCTATCCTAGGTATACTGTAATTCATGATATAATGCTATTTATCCGACAAAATGACATTCAGGATTAATTATATTTGCATTGTCTTGAATTGGATTCAATTATCCTACAAGCTCCTATTTATAACTCTATTATCACCGGATTACATTTATTCTCTATTGCCTTCGGATTGGATGCATATTGCTTGAATCTCGGGTTACCAATCTTTGATTTGGAATACCAGATTTTGTTGCCTTCGGTTTAAATTTGGGTTACCTTCGATTTCCTTCGGTTGCCTTTTGTTGCCTTCAGTTTAAATTCGGGTTGCATTTGGTTGCCTTCGGATTTTTGGCTTATTCAATTTGGATAAATCCTTGGCTAGTCCCTTGTATTTGGAGATTGACGTTTCCCTGGCTTTGTATCTTGGTATTCTAATTGATAGTGTTGGCATGCTAATTCTAAGAAGCTCTCTGCCGCTTCTCAGACTTCCTATCTTGGCATGCTAACGAGTTGTGTTGGAATTCCAATTTTAAATCTCTCTCTGTGGCCCCTTGTTCAAATTCTGGAATACCATTTTTAAAAAGTTGGAATGCCACTTTCTTTATTGCTTCGGCTGGCTCCCTATTCCAAATTCTGGAATATCAATTTTAAAAAGTTGGAATACTGCTTTTCGTATTGCTTCGGCTGGCTCGCTATTCCAAATTTGGAATACCATTTTTAAAGAATTGGAATGCCGCTTTTATTATTTCTTTGGCTAGCTCCCTATTCCAAATTCTGGAATACCGATTCTCACAAATTGGAGTGCCACATTTTTTGGTGTTTCGGCTGGCTCTCTATTTGAATTTTTAGAATGCTAGTTTTAACAAATTGGAATGCTATATTTTTGAAACACTCGGCTGGTTCTTTGTTTTCACATCGTTGGAATTCCAGTTTTTATTTTTTTTGGAATGTTGCTTCCTTAAAACTTCTTGGCCCTACTCCTTCCTCTCACAATGACTCTTTTTTTGTTCTGGTTATAAATAGATATCCAGAACAATGTTTTTTTTAAAAAAGAGAGAATCAGAATAGAAAAAGAGAAAAACAAGAGAAGGAAGATACGAAAAGAAAAAGATAGACTGAAAAATATTGATTGAGAGAAATTATTTGAAAGAGAGAGTTGTTTGAGGGTTGTTGAAGCTTTGCTTTGGTTATTTTTTCAACCACCGGAGCTCATTTATTGTTGGTTCTTCAAGTGGTCTTCAAGCTTCATCTACCTTCATTGGAAGTACCTCTCCACCCAGCAGCAATAAGAGCAAAATAGCGAATTCACCTCCGGTTGTCCCCTGGGTAGAGCGGGCAATTGATTTTCCAAGGACCACACATTAAAGACTAGAAAGTGGACATTCAGGTACGCTGATTGCTCATTTACAGAACAAGTGTCTTGAGGGTGAGCTTGCCGGTTAAATAGGTTCAAGCTTAAAAGGAAAAGTCTTATCGTATCGTTCTTCGGTAGAGTAAACATGCATCGAACGCATAAATTACTTGCATATTCATACATCCACATATGCAATGCGTATCAAAATTTTTGAGCCTCAGCATGCATGATGACATGAATGCGCAAATTAGCCACATCAGGTAGGTTCTATCTTCCATGGTGTGTGTGCACATGTGTGTATATATATATATATGTGTGTGGAGAGAGAGAGAAAGAAAAAGCAAAATATTTAGTATAATATCTTAATCTATATTTAGCTATTATTTTCAAAAATTTGTATAATGACTTGTGAATTTAATAGCACAGCAATTAAAAATAGTTTTAAATATTTTTTATTCTTATAAATTAGTATTATAATGCTATTTCTTCATTTATTAGACATATTTTCAATTTTTTAAATTTTTTAAATAAATTAGTCACCCAAGTTATTCCAGTATCACTTAAGCATTTTCAAATATTTATAAAAATCTTATTAGGTTCCACGGCTTTTTTACTTTCATTTTTTATAATATCTTTTACTTTAGATATTCTAATTTTATAAGTATACACCATAAATTTATCCTCAATATAACTAGTAAGACATCCTAAATTATTTATATAATTTTTATTAATAATTTATTAAAATAGTTTCATTATCTTTTTTTTATCTCTTTCTTCTAAAAAACTTTTAATCATTATCTTGAATGTATTTAACCTAAAATATATCTCTAGTTTTTTTGTCTTTAACTCTTACAATTATGTGTATATCTCTTTTTCCATTTTTAGTTTATATCTTATAACATAATTCCTTATACCTTAAGATGGGGCCAATGGACCCCATAGGCTACAATGATTGCATCTGGACTTGGTCCCCGATGTCGGCCCCCAAAGTCGGCCAACTTCAGCCGTAGCTAACATGCCTTGGCCAGATACCTTAGCCAGCTTTAGCCTCGGTCAACTTCAGCCTCGGACAGCATACCTCGGCCAGCTTCAACCTCGGCCAGAATACCTTGGCTAGCTTCAGCCTCAGCAACCTTCCAAGCAGTTCCCCAGCAACCACATTATGGGGTCCACGTGCTTGGCTCCATCGCTATCTGCATAGGAAAATAGACGTGCGACATGGGGGACACATCTGGCAAGAGCCGTAATGGCCTCCCTTGCCCTGCAAAACTGCAGCAATTATCCAAATTAAGTGGCTACTCACTCTGACAAAACTTGACGCATCAACTATGCAGCCACCCACCTTTGATGGGACATGACCTACAGCTCTGATATGCCACTAAGAAGCAAGACTCACTATTGCTGCCATCACCATAAATGCTCTAACAAGTGGCCACACCTCAAGTATCACGGACTCCAAGCATCAATAAAATGGATAAGAAGGATCCCGACTAGGTAACTCAGAACCACAACAACACTCCTAAATGCTCATTCTTGCTCACAGAGAGCATTTTCCCTAAGCCTCTCTCTCTTTCAAGCTTTCTCAAGCTCACGGCTGTTGCCCAAAGCATTGACTTGAGCATCGAAGGGTTTTCGTCAGAATTTTTGGTTCCTGAAACTTTTTGCAAGATTCCAAGCACGAGAAGCTAGCCGAAAGATCCTTGGCTCACTGGAGAAGATGATTGGATGCTCGCAGATGCTCGAGGAAAGTGGTTTGGTGATAACAGATTGGTGCGCTAAGTAGGGGAGCAAAGCAATGGATCGTCAGCGATGCTAGCTTGCAGATCCTCATCACCCTTAGATCAAATTGGTGGATGGTGATGACAAGAGCCCAAGAAGCTTCCGTCAGTCATACTGGGAGGCACCCTTAACGAGCTAAGTAATATTTCATGGCCACACAACAGTTGCTACTCAGGTCAACCACCATCCCACTGGTATGAGATCTCTCTAATAAGAGATTCATCGCCATCAAGCTCATCAGCAACTTCAAGCTCAAGCTCATCAACAAGAGCATCTTCAAGCTCTTCAGCAAGAGCACCATCAAGCTCGTCAATGAGTACCACAGTCATAAAGCCTCCCAAGCAAGGGCATCTGCACTTTTTAACTCCAGTCAACATGATTCCCTAGGGGGTAGACCACAGCAGGCTGAGGTATCCAAATTAGCAAAAGAAGATAAATTTCTTCAAAGACATTTCACAATGACCACCTCTACTTGGCCGACGGTGTCAGCCTCGGCCTTTGCCACTCGGCCCTATTTGCAATTGCCTCGGTGATGCCGCCGGCTCCACCTATCAACTGCAACGCCACAAGCTGCATTCTCTTCAATGCCTATGTTGACCCAATTGATGATTTTGATGATTAACAAAACTATCTGAGTAAACTCTTGAAGGCTCTGATGATTTTGATTTAGTGTTTCAGATTATAAGACTATTGAATGATCAAAATCAGGAGTTACATAGTGTTCTGGATCGAATCTAATGTTTAGGTAAGAATTGCAGACATTAGAGTCGACTCCGAGAATCACAGAGCCGACTCTGGAACTGGCACGGACGTTAGAGTCGACTCCGAGACTGTTAGAGTCGACTCTCACAGAAGAAGCAGAAAGTCGATTTTTCTGGCCCCAACCTAGAGTCGACTTCGGGTAAGTTAGAGTCGACTCCGGAAAAGTATCTTGTCGACCCCAGAAAAGCCAGAGACGACTCCAGAAATACCATTTGAAATACCTCGAGCTAGAGCCGACTCCAGAAAAGTTAGAGTCAACTCCAACCCACCTGGAACGAAAAATCAAGTTGCCAGATCAGCTCTAACGGTAATATTTCTATTTTACCTCATTTCTAATGGATATATTTTGATACAAGGTACACTCCAACGGATAGTTTTCTTCCAAAAATGGTGTAAAAGAAATCTATAAAAAGGGACGTCTATTGTTCAAAAAGAAGAACAAAAAAAAAATGAAAAGAACAGAAAAATGGAAAAATAGAAAGAAAAAGAGAGAAAATCTGAGATAGACAAATCCCATTTCGAAAATCCGAGAGCTTGAATCTTAAGAGGAAAACCTTCTAGCTCAAATCCACTCCACTCCAAAAGGCTCAAGAGGAATCCAAAGCGTTCAAATCAAAGTCTTGGCGGATTTTCCAACTTGGAGAAAGGAGATTCGTTTCTTGCTTTTCAACTCTTCTCAACTGCTTCAACTGTGAAGAATCGGAGCTGAGGCTTGATTCAACCTAGCAAGGAGAAGAAGAAAAGAAGAAAAGAAGAAAAGCTCTAAAGCCAACCATCTTCAAATCAGGCTTTTCTAAACTTGTTATATTATTTGTTTATCTGCTCATTAAGGAGCTTTGTATTTCAAAAACAATACTTATTTTGTTTGTGCCTAGTTCAATCTGGGGGATTGAACTAGAGGAGTTAGTTTTACCTCGGTTCAAGCTTGGTTAAGCTTGGGTTAGGGTTTTTGTGCTGGTGAGCCCTTGAAAACCAGCTGGGTTCGTTGTGCACCCGGGAAAACAACAAGTTCGAGTTGTGAGCTTGTAAAACAACTCTACTATAATCTAGGGTGATTATAGTGTGGACCCAAGTGATTCTTGGGAGTGGACGTAGGTGTTGGATACACCGAACCACTATAAAATCTTTGTGTTTGCTGTGTTTCATTGTCTCTTCTCTATCTCTATCTTATTCACTGCACTTTATTGTTACCTTGCATTTTCCTTCTTTAATCTCAAGCAAACTATTTTAAAAAGGCTAATTTTTTTAAAGAACCCAATTCACCCCCCCCTCTTGGGTTGCCATCTGGGCCAACAGCCTACGGTGCGTAAGGTGACCACTAGGATTAACTGGGTCCAAATGATCGCTAGCTGGCCTCAATTAATATCCAACCAGTTGAGCGGGCCACGATGATGACAAGTGTCTCATGCAAGAGGAGGTTATGGACTTAGCCACAACCCTTTTCTCCTTGCTGGCCCATGATGGCCTCCCTTCTCAAAGTTGACAGTGACAACCCCAAGAGGATGTGCCATAATTACACTCCCTAGCCTCCTATATGTATGCATGTCATGGCAACCACATTACTCTCCTAGGCTCCCTGCATACAAGCACAAATGCAATGGCAATGTGGCAGATGGGCATGAGAGGCGAGGAAACCATAACGAGGGACTTGAGCTCCTAGCTCCATCCCAATGCCAAAGTCTGCTTCAACTTCTCCCCCGTAGGTGTCCCGATCCAGCACCGGGCTGCTAGATCCCACTCCACCATCTCGATCCTCTCCGGGCTGCCAGGTTCAGTTCCCAACTTCAGCATTCGACCCGACCGTGGTCTCCCCTGACTATCTTCCGCGCAGACTCCTCCTAGAGCACGTACGTCCAGAATGATGAGTCGAGAAGATGGGTATGCTTCACTCTATCTAGCCTAAAGGCCGAAACCAAGACATGAATGCAAGGAAGCAAGAGTGCTATGAAAGCTAAGTACACTATGCTTAGATAAATTTTTTTTTATTGATACTTAAAAATGTCATACAGAAAAGCCAACCTGAGTCGGGTTACGTCAAAACGCAAAGAAAAAGGCTTTCGAGCATGGTCCCAGCACCCTCGGGTCACCCTCCAGGGTTCAAAAGGCTTCCAAGCATGGTCCTAGCAGCAACTCTTGGGTCACCCTCCGGGGTTCAAAAGGCTCCCGAGCATGGTCCTAGAAGCGACTCTTGGGTAACCCTCCGGGGTTAAAAAGGCTCCCGAGCATTGCCCTAGCAGCGACCCTTGGATCACCCTTCGGAGTTCAAAAGGCTTCCGAGCATGGTCCTAGCAACAACTCTCGGGTTATCCTCTGGGGTTCAAAAGGCTCCTTAGCATGGTCCTAGTAGTGACTTTTGGGTCACCCTCCGGGGTTCAAAAGGCTCCCGAGCATGGTCCTAGCAGCGACTCTGGGTCACACTCCGGGGTTCAAAAGGCTCCCAAGCATGGTCTAGCAGTAACTCTCGGGTCATCCTCTGAGGTTCAAAAGGCTTTCAACGGTCTCATCTCAACCTCAACGGCACCAAGACTAGCATCGGCATCAGGACTGGCCTCAGCAGCATTACCATAGCCCCAATGGCTTTATTTTAGCCTCAGCGGCTTCAACTCTATCTTAGCATCCAATGGCCAGTTGGGTATGACCTTTGTTTAAATTATACACTTGCAACATATTGCTGGCCACTTTCAGCCATCCAAGAAGAAGCCCCAAGATAACTCACAGTTGGGAGAGACCAACTCCCTAGCTCATAGTTGATAGGCACCCACCTTCAAACTTCATGTCAAAAGTAGAAGATCCAAAGTCAACCCATAGTAGGGAGATGCCAACTCCCTAACATATAGTTGATGGGCATCTATTTTCGGATTCCATGTCGGGAGAGGATTACTGGCTGCTCCCAGCCAGTCTAAGGTAATCAACTTATCTCCAATATTGCTTAAAGTTCTTTGATCAGACAAAAAATCCACACAAGGCAGATACAAATTATCTAAAGCAATGCAAAAAGGAAAGGTTCCTCCATTCAAAAGGAATCAGAACTGAAACTAGCATGAAAAGATAAGTGCAAAGATGAAGAGCTCTACACTCTTTTCACTTGGCGAGTGCAAGGCATGTGATCGCATAAGCTCATGAGTATGGGGGGCGTCTGATGGGGCCAGTGGACCCCATAGGCTACAATGATTGCATTTGGACTCGGTCCCTGATGTTGGCCTCCAAAGTCGGCCAATTTCAGCCTCAGCCAGCAAGCCTTGGCCTTCATACCTCAGCTAGAATACCTCGGCTAGAATACCTCGGTCGGCTTCAGCCTCTACCAGCTTCAGCCTTGGCCAGCTTCAACCTCGGCCAGAATACCTCGGCCAGCTTCAGCCTCAGCAACCTTCCAAGCAGTTTCTCAGCAGCCATATTGTAGGATCCATATGCCTGGCTCCACCGCTGTCTGCACAGGATAATAGATGTGCGACGTGGGAGACACATCTGGCAAGCGCCGTAATGGCCGCCCATGCCCTTCAAGCTTGCAATAGCCTGCAGCAACTATCCAAATCAAGTGGCCACTCATTCTAACGAAACTTGACCCACCAACTATGCAGCCATCCACCTTTGATGGGACATAACCTGCAGCTCTAACATGCCACTAAGAAGCAAGATTCACTATTGTTGCCATCACCATAAATGCTTTAACAAGTGGCCACACCTTAAGTCTCATAGACTCCAAGCATCAATAAAATGTTAGTGTATGCCCTAGATCCAATTGGATTGAATGTTGTATACATTCTATGAATACAAATCAAATAAAATGGTTTCTTTATCTATCAAGATATCTTTTCTTTGATATATTTTCCTGTGAGATAAAGTCCAAAAGAATGTGAACCGTGCATATGAAATTTGTAATAGAGATTACAAATTGCAAGATCCAAATTACATGTTATGGTTTGATTCTTTAAACTTTCCTAGTCGATGTGTAGATGGGACTGGACACCATCGAACACCGTAAGACTGGCATACATTGCATATCCTCACCCTTGGGGTGAGCAGCTAATTTCACAAGCTAAAGTATGAAGATACTTAGATAGGTGTATGGATGCTTGTTATTGTAACGATGCATTGGATTACCCATACAGAGATCCCATATGGATATTCTATATAGTATCGATGGTTGATCTCTAATGACGGTGGTGTGAGTGATCCTTTGACTTGAGATCTTTATTGCATCTCATGTATGGAATGTCATACTTTGATGACATTCAAACGTCGCTCTAGCCACTGGTGGCAAATATGATGTTGGTTGGGTATGACATAAAGCACATAAAGATGGTGTTTGATCAAGACAGGATTTGTCTTCCTTGATAGAAAGGGTTATATCCTACAGCCACTTGATGGATTAAATTGATTGTTAAATCCTTGCAAGGTTGAGTTGGAATTCGAAATGGTTTCGAAGTTCTAATTCATATGAGTCAATTTTTTCTGAGATCAAGTAAATAAAGATCAATTATAAGGTTGACACATTCCATACCACTGATTGATTTGGGATATGTAACGAAAGGATTTGATCATATGGTAACCGTTCATGGACATGTGTTGTTGATGGTCACATCAATAAAACCTTTAGCAGTTAGGTAGTCATGATGCTTTGCTAGAGGCCTCTCATGATCTATAATCATGTTGTTGACTTGGATAAAGAGTTGTCCAATCATTCCTAAGATCTGCGAATAGGATATGATTATTGCCAACATGTTAAAGGGCCTAATAGGTCACACGCATTAAGGAGAATTTTGGATAAATTAAAATAAGAATTAAATTAGATTTAATTCAGATAAGATGATCAATTAAATAATTAGGTAAGACCTAATTTAAAGAAGATAAAATAATAATGGATATGATTCATTATAGTAGAAGGAATGTTAAGGAGAAATTATTTGTGCATATGATGAACAAATAATTGGATACCCAAATATAACTGATCCATGTGATGGATGGCTTTGATTATTTGGGTATGGATAAAAAATCTTAGCCATGTGAAGATGGAATCGTGCCCATGGGATGAGGCATGATGAACACTACGGTTCGATGATGAACACGTACATATTGGGGCATGTAGTTATGAGATAACTAACTCCTAATTTTAAAGGTTGAGATTGTGACTTGGATTAATGTTACCATGAGAATGAGAGTTTCTTCTGTTTCCTTGGATTAATGTTACCATGATGTTACCATAAAAAAAGGTATATTCTTTTTCCTTGGATTAACGTTACCATGAAAAGAGGTCTCTTCTTCGGGAACGTTTCTCTTCTCTTCCTCTCTCTATAAATATGGTTCCTTCCTTCTAGAAAGAGAGAGTGTGAGAAGAAAAAGAATAGATCTTTTAGATCTTCGGAGATATCTTCTATTTGAATATTTCAAAGGGATTCAAGAGGCGCGAGCACCCCTCTCTCCCTAAGTGTCATCTTCATACCTTGAAGGTCTTCATCCACTCTTCTCTGCTTGGATCACCGTTAGAGGCCAGACACATGGACGACTAGTTGCAGAGGATTCATCGGCTTCATCCTTTTCTACATCGATAAAGGACCCAGATACGAATAAATCTAATATTTTAGATTTTATTTGTAATTTAATGAATCGATTCCTAAGGATCCTGGGCATCTGGGAATTTTGTATTATATCTTCTGCTATATTTTCATGAATTTGATTCATATCTAGAATACATAATTTCCAACATAAAATGGATAAGAGGGACCTCCGATCAGATAACTGAGAACCACAACAACACTCCTAAATGCTCATTCTTGCACACAGAGGACATTTTCCATAAGCCCCTCTCTCTCTCTTTCGAGCTTTCTCAAGCTCACGGCTATTGCCCAGAGCACTAACTTGAGTATCGAAGGGTCCCCACCAGAATCTTTGATCTTCAGGACTTTTTGTAGGCTTCCAAGCGTAAGAAGCCCGCCGAAAGATCCTTGGCTCATCGGAGAAGACGACAGGATGCTCACGGAAGCTTGAGGAAAGTGGTTTGGCAACAACACTTACATATAGCCTCTTTTACTACCTTTTTAATTATTTCTTAACCTTCTTATAGTTTTCGTAGGCTTTTCTATTCCTATATTTAGGTAGTTTCTATAGCACTCTCTTTTAATTTTAACTATTAATTGTGTTGACCCCATATTGATTTTGATGAAACACAAAACAATTAAGTATTATGCTAATCAATTAAGTATTATGCTAATCAATTAAGTATTGTTCTAATTAATTTAATATTGTGCTAATGATCTATCTGTCAAATCAATTTCGGATTATTCATTATGAAACAGTACACTTTGTCTATCCTAGGTACACTGTAATTCATGATATAATGCTATTTATCTGACAAAATGACTTTCAGGATTAATTATATTTGCATTGTCTTGAATTGGATTCAATTATCCTACAAGCTCCTATTTATAACTCTATTATCACCGGATTACATTTATTCATATTGCTTGAATCTCGGGTTACCAATCTTTGATTTGGAATACCAGATTTTGTTGCCTTCGGTTTAAATTCGAATTACCTTCGGTTGCCTTCGGTTGCCTTTTGTTGCCTTCAGTTTAAATTCGGGTTGCATTCGGTTGCCTTCGGATTTTTGGCTTATTCAATTTGGATAAATCCTTGGCTAGTCCCTTGTATTTGGAGATTGACATTTCCCTGGCTTCATATCTTGGTATTCTAATTGATAGTGTTGGCATGCTAATTCTAAGAAGCTCTCTGCCGCTTCTCAGACTTCCTATCTTGGCATGCTAACGAGTTATGTTGGAATTCCAATTTTAAATCTCTCTATGTGGCCCCTTGTTCAAATTATGGAATACCATTGTTAAAAAGTTGGAATGCTGCTTTCTTTATTGCTTCGGCTGGCTCCCTATTCCAAATTCTAGAATACCGATTTTAAAAAGTTGGAATGCCACTTTTCGTATTGCTTCGGCTGGCTCGCTATTCCAAATTCTGGAATACCATTTTTAAAGAATTGTGTTGGCCCAGATGACAACCCAAGAGGGGGTGTGAATTGGGTTCTTTAAAAAATTAGCCTTTTAATTTATTTAACTTGAGATGAATGAAGGCAAATGCAAAGAAAAGATAAATTGCAGTGAATAAAACAGAGAAAGAGATAGAGACAATCGATCACGGCAAACACAAAGGATTTTATAGTGGTTCGGTGTATCCAACACCTACGTCCACTCCCAAGATTCACTTGGGTCCACACTATAATCACCCTAGATTACAGCAGAGTTGTTTTACAAGCTCACAACTCGAACTTGTTGTTTTCCCGGGCGCACAACGAACCCAGCTGGTTTTCAAGGGCTCACCAGCACAAAAACCCTTTAACACAAGCTTAATCAAGCTTGAACTAAGGTAAGACTACCTCCTCTAGTTCAATCCCCCAGATTGAACTAGGCACAAAGAATAGAAATATGTTTGTTTAGTTACAATGCTCCTTAATGAGCAGATTAACAAAAGTAAGAATAAAGTTTAGATAAGCCTGATTTGCAGTTGGTTGGCTTTGAGCTTTTCTTTTTTTCTTCAACTCCTTTGAGGTGTAGAATCGGCCTCAGCATGGATTCTCCACAGAATGAGTGTTGGAGTTGATTTGGGCTTTTCCTCTTTTCTTTGAGTGGTGGAAATCACTTGAGATGCATCTGGATTTCTTCTAAAGCTTCCTTGGATAGTAGAGCTTGAGCACAGAAGGAGCTTCCTTTGATTTCACACTCTTTCTTTCACTCTATTTTGAATCACGGATTTTTTCAGCTAACGCTCTGTTTTTTTGATTTTTCTTTATTTTTCTTTGAAATAAATATCTCTCTATTTGTCTCTTTGATTTGAAAATGGCTTCACTATTTATAGATTCTGCAAAAATATAGTCGTTAGACACAAAGAAAAATAGCCGTTAATCGAAAATCTTACCGTTGGAGCTGAGTTGGCATCCGTAAAAATATCGCCCAGATTTGCTAGAGTCGACTCATGCTTTTCCTGAGTCGGCTCGAGCTTGTGATACTTAAAATAGAAATGCTCATAAAGGTTAGGGGTCGACTCACCAAAAGTAAAGTGTCGACTACTGAAAGTCAGGAGTCGACTCCTGAAAAGCTGGGGGTCGACTCGCGAAGTGCTCAGAAAAACATACCTCTGGTGTCTGAGCGGAGTCGACTCGAACAGTCATGGAGTCGGCTCGATAGAATCAGGGGTCGACTCGATAAATTTTGTGGGTCGACTCGAGACAGATGCACATTTCTGTACTCTGAGTGGAGTCGACTCTGAAATTCAAGAGTCGGCTCCGGAACGTATCAAAAATCAGAAACTTTTCTGATTGACATTAAAATCGTTCCAGATTCATTTTAATTCATTGTTTTGACTTGAATTCAATAGAATTGACATTAAAAATTAATTCAAGAACTATTCCACAAACTCATTGATTAAAACTTGAGCTTAAAGTTACTTTCAAAATGATTAAAGTCATACTTTAACATTCTCATTGATTGTTCAAAATAAATTCATAGCTTATTTAAATAAACTCATTATATCTTTTAATGAACTCATGGCTTTTAGTAATCATCAAAATCAAAAGGATTGGGGCATATAATTTTTCAATAATCTTCCAACAATCTTCCCCTTTTTGATGATGACAAAAACATTGAGTTTATGCATGATTGATTAGTGAATTTATTTTGTTTTCATAGTTAGGCTTAGGCCCCCCTGAATGAGGTAGCTCCCCCTATGAAACTTAAATAAATATCCCATTATTTATCTCATTGATTACTTTGATTTTTCATATGTATTTACAATCATAAATATAAAACTCTCCCCCTTTTTTGTTATCAACAAAAAGGTAGAGAAGCATAAACATTCATTCAATCAAGATAAGATTTAATAATTCATTCATTCATTGAAGGAAGGAAATACATTGAGTAATCAACATAGAGAATTCATTCCATCAATAAGTCTAATACATCAAGATGTTTAATACATTGATACCAAAATTAAAGCATAACAATAATTTCCATACATTGCAAGGATTACATTAGAAATGAGTTCTAACTATCCTAGTCAAATGATCTACTATGTTCTTCATTCCATCTGATTGGATTTTTACATAATCTTTTAACCTTTCATCGACAAAGGTGCAAGCTGTCAAAATCTTGTCTTGTAGCTCTGCATTGCACTTTGCATAAGTTTCTCCATCTCCGCATATATCTTTAAGTTCTTCAAATATATTTTTGAGATCTCCACTTAAAGATACCGAAGAAGAGCTGAGAGTAGACTCCATTTTAGTGATTCTATCATCCAATGAATATAGAGTCTCCTTCAAATTCATGAACTTATTCTCAAATTCTGATTTAAGTTTTTCAGATTGATCATCAAATAAAACTTTGAGTTGCTTTAGTTGTAGATCTGAGAAACCAGCAGAAGATGATGAAGCTTGATCAAATAATGGAGCGGGGGCTGGAGCAGGGCAGAAGTAGTAGGGCTCGGAGGTGCAGGTGAAGGATGTCTGACTGAAGGTCCTGCAGCCTCAACATCTGTAGCTCTCTCTTCTATCAGTCCTTTCCTCTCTCATTTTCCATTTTTCTTAATAAAACCCATTCGATGAATGGTAGCCAAGCTATAAAAGTCTGTATGTCTCAGATTCCTCATTGGCTCATTGTCAGAAATCACAACTCCTTGACTCAGAAAATCTTGGTGAGAATCATACCATAGGGTAGGCTAGACTTCCTTTTTCTTCACAGTCTGCAATGTACCAAAGAATCATGCTGGGAAGGTTTATAGGTTTGCCCGTGACAATGGCATCCATCACAAAGATATCACTTTCCGATACATAATCAAATCTTCTTATCTTTGGAAAGAGTATCCTACTGCAAATGTTATGTAATAATCTTAGTTCTATTGAAAGTTGGTTGGAAAAACCTCTTCAAATCCGACAACATCCCGGTTTAATAATCTCGATAAAGCGGGGCTGCGGTCTTCAGAAGAAAAGGTGGAAGATCCTGACATAGGTAGCTCCAAAAGTCTAGAAAGAAGCTCAACAGTCACAGAGATCCTATAACCTCTCACATTGCTAACAAGGCCGTTATCACCTCTAGACAAATTTTTGTAGAACTCCTTTACTAG